>CABFOW010002198.1:0-10031 GCA_902141385.1 Timema californicum
AGATAGGGATAGGGTGTGGTGAGGTGGACTGGTTAGAACTAGCTCAAGATAGGGATAAGGTGTGGTGAGGTGGACTAGATAGAAC
Organism: Timema californicum; assembly: GCA_902141385.1. Lineage (NCBI taxonomy): Eukaryota > Metazoa > Arthropoda > Insecta > Phasmatodea > Timematidae > Timema > Timema californicum. The sequence continues at coordinate 86 of CABFOW010002198.1, forward strand.
TAGCTCAAGATAGAGATAGGGTGTAATAAGGTGGGCTGGATAGAACTAGCTCAAGATAGAAATAGGTGGCGTACTTTTGTAAGTGCAAGTAAGTGTATCAGCATATTAATATCATTTGCATAAGTACACAAATGATATAAATAATATTACGGGGCCGGGAACCTAATTTAATAAATAAAACTTCCAAATAGATATGACAACACTATGTCTACTATGCGTAAAAGTTGATTATTTATTTAGCACCACGTCTTAATACCCACTCGGTTTATAAGCCTACGCCTAAGTACTAATTACGCCAATGTGTTAGGAATTGAGAAGGTTGAATTTAGAGGAAGTGAAACCGTATTTGTATGGATGGGGAGTGGAAGACCATTTAGGTAAAGCCACTCCCAAGACCCCAGTTCACGCGAGGGATATTCGAATCTTGATATCCCCGTCCTCGACAGTCTAGCTCAACACGAGACTAGCGCTTTAGTCAACTACGCCGCCGAGGCGGGTGTTTAAGTTATTGCTTATAGATATTTAATTGGGGTGAACTGTCAAATATGAACATCATTTTCAATAAATTTACCATAAAAGTATTCTACCAAACTTCTACCGGAATATTACTAAAATGAAGAGTTTGTCTGTCATGAGAAGTGCGCAATATCTACTGCTGAAATTTTAAAAATTAGTAGCCCCCGTGCACAAATCTCGAAACAAGAATTTTAAAATTTTAATTAGAGGTTTTTTTTTCTGTTTGTTTGAAGCAAAGAAGATCATTGCATTGCGCGGTTACCCCGGTCAAAGCCAGGCACTTTGGCTAGCTATTAATAAAATATATTTGTGAAGCAGATTTCCCACCAAATTTGACATTCTCACTAAAGTATTTTTGTTTTTTGTTTGTTTCCAGGATCTCCAAATCATCTACTATGGCCTGCAGGGGATGGAAGCCCTGTCCCCTTACAGGGACTCCGTACTTAGGACCCTTTGCAAGACGGTGCGCTACGAGAGGCACGAGGCTAACGATGTTCTTTACTAGTGAGTAAAACTTTTTCTTAAATATAATTTATATAATATTATAAACCTTAAACTAAAAGGTTGTCAAGGGAAAAAAAAAGGCCCTTTTGGAATCTTTCTTGATTTTGTGTGTGTGTGTGTGTGTGAACACTATTTAGAAATAGCTAATGCATCTTAGAATTAAATACACTAGTGTTTCGATGATCCGGCCTAAAATGGCGGCATTCCAGGCCGGATAATAGGCAAACCGGATAATAGGCAACCCGGATAATACGGAAACCTAGTGTAAATGATTTTCAGTATCTATGTGTTTGTCTATTTTTTAAAAAAAACTTCCACAGATCATTTAACTTTGTTTTAATAGTATCGTCCTATTTTTTTTTATTGCGATGTAAAATAGGGGGACAGTAAAATTTAAACGAGAAATAAATGTTTAGAATCTTTATACTCTACAGTACTTTATTTTGAAAATGGAACATCGGCTACAAATCCAGAACAAGTAAAAATAGAGCGTCAAATGGATTCCATTATATTATTATTGTTATTATTATTATTATTATTATTATTATTATTATTATTATTATTATTAGCACCGCGTCTTACTACTCGTTCGGGTTATACGCACTTACGCTAATGTGTAATGGTAGGGTGATTGTGAGATGAAATGGAGGACCTACAGTTTAACGTGGGATCCGAACCACGGTGGAGGCCTGGCATTCCACACATTCACAAATTATGATTAATACACGTCTTGTCAGAGGTGAAGGAAGTGTTTGGTAATATGATAAATCTGTTCCGGGACCGAGGATTGAACCTCGGGCCCCCAGCACAGAAGTCTGACACCTTACCCCAAGACCGCCAGGTCACCCACTAGAGTATTGAGTTAGAGCTGAACGTCTAAACTGGGAATTTCTCGCTTATCGACTTGGGTCACTCTCGTAATATACTGGTCCATAAACCGAGGGGGGCTATACTCGCAAATGCGGCTATAATTCTTCTGAGACTCAGATTAATCACACCGTAACCAGCTTCGTTGGCTTTATGATCTAACGCGCTACCCTCGTGTTGGACTAGACTGCTAAAGAATGGTGGATCGGGGTTCGATCCAGGTCGGGTGCACTAAGGGTGGTTTTTTCCTTAAATGGTTTTCTTCTCTTCCTCCACGTATATGAGGGTGCATTTCCTTTAAATTAAACCTTCCTTATACCTAAAACATGATGGCAATTAGTTTATAGGCGTATACACCGAACGGGTAGTAAGACGCGGTGATAAAGATTACACTTGAGTTGGGCGCTTGGAAATAGGACTACTCATTTTATAATCTATGTGCCCATTTTGGGCTTTTAGCTATTTCCTACAATCATAGACTAATCTAACGAATGGTACAAGGTGTCTGATTACGGACCTGGCGAAAGGATTTTGAACCATATCGTAGAAAGAAGGGTCCGGATTCAAACTCATGTTCCCGGGACAAAGTCACGCACTCTAGCGGCAACATTCCCATTAAAAAAAAAAGAAGGGGGCCTTATCTTACCGCTAGAAAAGCTACTAGATCTACTTTTATATAATCATATGTCAAGTTACGTAATCAGTAGGTGTCACTTTTTAAATAAAACCATACCTATGAAATAATACAATATAATATAGTAACATTATCAATTTTAGCTACAAGAAAATAAATAAACTTGGACTTTCTAAAAGGCCCTTCTATGATAATTGGACTGTAGTTATACCTAATTATTTTGTAGAAAGAACCATCTGGAAGACTTTATATCCTATCAAAACCTAAGACGTGCGCAAATCCTTTATGTTAACAACCCAGGCTTATTTTCTTTAAAAACGATTTTTTTTGTCAAAAAATAAATAAACTCATTATACAATTTAAGTATATTTTATTTACTTATGATGTGTTGCACCTAATTTTACTGTTATTAAAATATCCTAAATTTTATATAACTCGCAATGTTACCAATCCTTATGTTAAAAAAATAATTTCATTTATTAAAACATTAAAAAATTACGCTATATTTTGTTTGTTGGGGGGGGCGGGGGGGGGATGGAATTGATCTCAAAGTCCCTTACATGGGAGTGTACAAAAGCACGGAAAAAAGGCCTTACCTAATAGACTCACAACAAATTTATTTTTAAACGATTTATTGACGCCGGTATATTTACGTTTGCCAACGCGTACTTACGGTAGTTTTACTATATGGGTCAAGTTCTCCTTCCTCCGTTTTAACCGTGAACTACATGGTTAAAAAGCGTAGAGAGATCTCCAAGTATTTCATATGCCCCCGTACACACACGTACGATGTTTCCGTACTTAATTCATTAGGTAAACTATTAATGAAATAATTATAGTGCAACTGTCACGAAATAACCAAGCGAATGAGGTTCGAAATATACAACGCTCATATTCAAGGTCATCTTTGTTTTGTAAATAATTAAATGTTGTCAACTAAATTTTTTAAGTAGATGGTTTGTTTATGTATTCAATTAGATTAAATGGCTCGTATCTGATTCGGTGGTCGCGTGGTCTACTCCAAGGCATCACTTTCGTGTTGGACTAGACTGCCTATTACAGGGAGATCGGAGTTCGAAACCCGGTCTGGCGTACTGAGTTTTTTCTCTCCAAAATTGCTTTCTATTCTCTTTCGAAGTGTATGCGGGTACACTTCCTTTGAATTGAACCTTCCTCATCCCTAACTCACTAGCGTAACTAGTACATATGCGTATAACCTGAGCCGGTAGTAAGATGCGGTACTAATAAAAAGCTCTAAGTAAGTAGCAGATGATATCCCGCATGTCTATCACAGAATCTGCCTTAAAATATGAGGGAAGAACGAGCCTGTTAGAGCATTAGCGCGCTAAGATAAAGGTCCCGAGTTCGATTCCCGTGTCCTAGTGTAATTTCTCAATATATTCGAATGACTCAGCTACGGTTGATCTCCGTAATTTCAACCATTTATCTCCCCCCACCCCCTTCCACCGTTTCAAGCTTCGCCTTAACTCCCTTCATATACTTAATTGTATAGGGTTGCTTTCCTCTGTATTGAATTAAAGTTTAATATATATTCCGAAAAAATCTTACCGTTTGATAAATCATAAATATACCTATAAAATACATTGAACTAAAACCATGTGTCTGAAACTTAGAAAACAAAACAACAAAAAAACACGACAATTTTGTTTTATCTAGGCCTATAATCAAAATAAAAAGTTTCTATTTAAACTTATTTACAATATGGCCTGTGTCTGTTGTTTGAACAAAGTATTTTTTGACATTTATATTTGTTCCTTAAAAGTGAGGGATAATCTAATTAGCAATTAAAAGGAAGTCTTAATAATCAAGTTGGTTTTTTGTATCTTTTTTTCCTCTCTCTCTCTCTTTCTACTTTTATTATTTTTCATCTATCTACTCTATCTTTCCTTTCTTAATTAAAAAATAGACTATTTTCTCAACATATACATGCTAAAAAAAATCATTCTTCACGTTTGTGATGTGTTTTTTTGTTGTACAACTTAAAAATGTTCGTCACACCATAGCTATGACTGTAGTAAGAGGATGTCGTCCTGGTTAACGTTTTGTTCAACAGGTTGCGGGACTAGTCACAACACTTGCGGCGGAAACTAGAAGCTACTTTTAATGGCTACTAGATGTCGGGACCAGTGATCGCTAGAAGCTACACTTGGTGGCTACTAGATGTCAGGACCAGCGCTGTGATCATTAGCGCTGTTTACTTATGGTCCCTTCACTTCACACTAGAATAAATTTAAAATTAGAAAATGGCGTAGTCCCAATTGCATTATCGAAAATGTTGGGCCACAAAACATCACACTATACGGGAATTATGATGATAATTCTTCAATATTATACCGAGGGTAGCCTTTCCTAAATGATTTATTTCCTTCTGCTCAATCAGTGGGCCATTGACGAGTAAATTTCCTCTAAATCATTTACTTTTCCGCCACCGAAATTAGAGTAATTATTATGCATAAAATCCCGATAGGTAATAACTAATAAGACTTGGTGGGGAAAAAAGTACACTTTAGTGCCAATATAATACTAACGACTTTTTCTAAGGTCAAGGTATAGATGGGAAAAATTAGAAGAAATGCACCCGCATTACATTGGAGAAAAGATGGGAGAAACCACCTGCAGTATACTCGGCCAAGATTCGAATCCTGATCATCCCGTACATCGACAATCCGGTGTATCGTGAGGTTGATGTCTGGCGACCCGGGCCATGAGACCATCGTCGCCTAAAGCTAAATATTGAAACTTTGAAAGGGGGGAATTTTAAATAAATGCACTAGTATTTTTCTGGGCCTGGGAAAATAATAGTAAAATCACTAAGACATTTATAGAAAAAACACAACAAAAAACTTATTTTACTTGGTTGGAATTGAACCCTCGACCTGTAAAATTAATAGTCCGTTATAATATACTCTCTCGATCAACCCTACCTTTTAGTAATATGAACGAAATTTCAAACACTTAAACATTTGTGTCTAATAATAAAAACATATTTATAATTCTTTCAAAATGTAGTTGAAATAACTTAGATTTAACTGTGCGATTAAAAATTAAAGATAAAACGCAAGGAGTTATTATGCAAGTTTAAATAATTTAGATGTCAGCCTTTCCTATTTAAAAATATTATCTTGGAGCGAACCGTTTCCTAACACGTAAATTGTTTAGTGTTTATATCTTATAAAATAATTGTTATGATTCTCTCATCACTTATTTAAAGAATAAAGGTATGTGTAATGGTTTGAGTTAGCTATTTCCTTGTACACATATTTACACAATTACACTTTAATCTTTCAAAACTTTTTTTTCAAATTTAACTAGTTTAAAATTATTCGTATGGATTTAAATAAAGCTATAATGACAATTTGAAATTCGTGATTGGTGCATAAACACGTATTTATAGAAATCATTTTATGTTAACTGTACTGTTGGAATATATAATTTTTAGGAGTGGTGTCATTTTTATCAGATCGCCAGTTACACGGATTTGTTTATATTGGTGGCCATTTTAATATTAGCGCTGCTGTCTTTGGCGTTTATATCTACTAACCACTAATAGTTCAAGCTCTTGGCTCATAGATGTCGCCCTGGTGGTGGATCGGCATTAGCTATTTCGAATGTTATACCACCAAAATATATTATGGGATTTATAAATAATAATAATAATAATGCTCTTTTAGTTATTTTAACACTTCTACTATCAAAAAGAAACGTCATAACAGGGATGTTTATCTTTATTTCAGACTATGAAATTACTCATCAGATTATTTGTTTTTGTCACAATCTAATGCAAATATGATAGAAAGCTAGCGCCACCTGAAGGAATTGGATTATATCATTGTTTACCTCATCCAGTACACATCATTTAAAATTTAATATGAATACTGACACATACCTATTTAATAAGTTGAGTAATTACGTCAATTGAACATCGTTGTGGATTTTAAAGTTTTATTTTATTATTTAAAGTTCCTAAATGTGACCTGATTTTTACTTAATTTGTATTCCATATAGTTTTGTGTTTGTGTACTGAGTGACGTCACACGCTTTGCCAATCGGACTTCTTTCTCCATCTGGCGGTACCATTTTATTCTCATTACATTGAATAATATCTTGACTGGTACAGTAGCCCCATGTCTTCTTTGGTGCTGACTGACAGCTCACAGCTGACTTCTGACAGTCAATATTTAGGTATATACCTAGATGTTGTCTGTCAGAAGTCAGCTGTGAGCTGTCAGTCAGCACCAAAGAAGCCATGGGGCTACTGTAGCGTGTTTGCTAACAACGCCACTGAGGAGAGTTATATTATAGATAATAACATACTTATATATCGTGTTTGTACTTTCTGAAAGCATCTCCCTATGAAAAATGGAATTTTAGCTCGTAATTGACATACGTACTCTATGCATATGTTATTAGATGCTGGCGGAGAGGATTACACGGACAGTCGGACCGGGGGTCGGTGATTAGGACAACTTCGTGATTTTCCATCCTTTCTTCTGTCTTCAAACTAATTCTGCTGAATTTCCTGTTTTCTTAGGTTAAATAATTTAAGACGATGATAGCTCTGGCCAGGGTATGCTATATCGATAAAGTCGTTCTCATCGGCGGTAATAGAGATGAGATAAACGAGTCCACGTCTCACGAGCCATTGGTCGGAAGAGCAGAATGGAAACGAACACGAAAAGCACTCTGACCAGACCAGTTATGGAATATTTTCAGGAACATTAAATAGTTTGTTGCTTGTTACAGCCCTGGGCAGGAGACCCGTCTGTAGCCTGTAATTTGGTCCAACCGGGGCCTTTGTTTTCCCTTTTCTCTCGGGTCAAGGTAAACATACTCTTTAAGGTAGCGTCATGCCTCTGATAGCTCCTTACATTTCTGTACTTTATACCAGGAGGGAAACTTATTTTCTAGGGTCCGGCATACTGTAATTCGGGCTATAAGCTTATGTACTTTTTAATTACACTAATGAATTAGGAATTAGGGAAATATAATTTAGAGGAATCATCTCATCGAATCCTAACAAGAGACTCCACAACGAGAGATTGGATAACAATTCCCCGAGAAAACCTTCTATGCTACAACTTGAATTCAACAACTGGAAACTGCTTACAAAACACTCCCCAGAAGAAAAACTTAACAAATCTTAACATATTCTTTAATAAACATGAATAAATGGTTCACGTGATCCGATATCACTCATGATATAATTAACAAAGTGGGATAACCGTGTCACAGATTACACGTCTCTTCCACGACATGGAGTAGTTATATAAAAGTAACTCGCTTTGAGTTTACTTTGCAAGTGGATGTAAACTAATGTAACTCCAGAGTCGTTTTATGATAGGTCTTACCATTTAGCCACAAGAGACCTCCAAAGAAAGGTCCGCACCGACCTTATAAAGTTGCTCCGACATTTTGAATTTTTTTCAGAGGCTAATTTTTTTTTTCTTTTTACTTTTTTGAATTTTTCCGGTCGGTTACAGGCTAGAAGCTATTATTGTGCCAAATTTCATGTTTCTATCTCATCTGGAAGTGGATGAACAATGTCAGTGCCCGACGCGGATTGCCCATATTGCCCGTGCAGCGTAGCAGTGAAGAATGCCGTTTTAGACGCAGCTCGAAAAAAAGCTTTATTTTCTTGAACGTTCTACGAGTAACGGTATCCAGCTTGTCATGGCAAGAGATGGATGGAAGAGTAATGTAATAACATGCAGACTCTTCACCAGAAATAACACTAACATTACGCTATAACCTTGTTAATTGCGAACTAATTGGGACCGAAGCGAGAGAATACAGGGATACAGTATTTTACACGATTTTTAAATTACACAAGAATGAGTTTAATCAAATCTTCATTTATTTAACTGATGTATAACATGTAAATATTAAGCATTTATCATCAGATTACCCGCCTCGGTGGCGTAGTTGGGGCTAACGCGCTAGTCGTGTTGAGCTCGACTGCCGAGGACTGGGAGATCGAGGTTCGAATCTCGGTCGGGTGAACTGGGGGAGGATTTTCCTAAATGGTTTTCCACTCTCCTTCCACGCAAATGCGGGTTCACTTCCTCTAATTCAACCTTCCCAATTCCTAATCCATTAGCGTAATTAGTACTTAAGCCTATAACCCGAACGGGTAGTAAGACGCGGTGCTAAATTAAAAAAAAATCATCAGATATCATCCTTTATTCTCTTTTGAGGTGCGGAGCTAGGAAACGAGAGAAAAGTTCAGTGTTTTTGAAGTAAACTTTTTTTTTCGCCAAAATAAATCCAATATTTCTCTAGTAAAAAAAAAAGTTTAATTTTCTTCACATTCGACAGTAATTATTAAATAGCTGTCATGAGCATAGTGGTATCGAATGAATGAGAAACTTTTTAAATAAAGAGAAAAAGTTGTAATTAAATATCTTTACAGATATTCAAGAAATGCCGAGTTCACCTAATATGAAGAAAATTAAACCATGTGTTGTTACCGAAGCGATATTTGATTTATTTTGACCAAAATAATGTTTTGATAGAAAAATTGCGAAAACACTAAACTTTTCTTGAATCCTCTAAATCCCCACCCTAACTTTGTGCTTGTTAACCAATACAATATATTTCATTTTCCCCCATTTTTATAAAAGTGTGTTCTGACTACCGGGAATTTCAGATTACTGGAGCTCGGTCTAACGGTGGTCGAATATGTCAAATTTATAATCTGAGATTTACATAAGGGATGAATAAAATAATAATAATATTATTATTATTATTAGCACCGCGTCTTACTACCCGTTTGGGTTATACGCACTTACGCTAATGTGTAATGGTAGGGTGATTGTGAAATGAAATGGAGGACCTACAGTTTAACGTGGAATCCGAACCACGGTGGAGTTCTGGCATTCCCCACATTCACAAGATGTCTTGCCAGAGGTGAAGGAAGGGTTTGGTAATCAGATAAATCTGTGCCGGGACCGAGGATTGAACCCCGGACTTCCAACACAGAAGGTTGACACCTTACCTCTAGACCGCCAGGTCACCAACTGAATAAAATAATATTTATTACAACGTAAAGACATGTTAGTTGCAGCTGTCATTTTGTGTAGATATTATCATTTCTTAGCCTTAAAAATATATATATTTTGATAATTTCTAAAATACCCTTTCTATGAAAACTGGACTTCACCGAGTGTCGCTTCCAGATCAGTCGATGACGCCTCCCGCTTCGCGAGTCTGTACACCTTGAGGAACCTGTCTTTGTTGTCAAGGTCGGGCCAACGCGCATTCTTTCCCTCCGCGCAGCATCTCTAGAACAGCTGGACCACAACGTGCCGACATACCTGTCCATACCTGGCTAGGACTCCACTAGATTCATAACCATCTTACGAATGTACCTTTTTGACGGCCAGGAAAAGTTTACCACGCGTGTGT
>CABFOW010002198.1:10453-80893 GCA_902141385.1 Timema californicum
GTTGCCACAAACGCAAAACAAAAAATCACTATATAGTTATGTTAATATATTTTGTTCTTTCATTGAGTTACAAAAACGCCAATACAGCAATCCTAAGGGAAGTATTATTATTATTAGCACCGCGTCTTACTACCCGTTCGGGTTATACTCACTTACGCTGATGTGTAATGGTAGGGTGATTGTGAGATGAAATGGAGGACCTACAGTTTAACGTAGGATCCGAACCACGGTGGAGGCCTGGCATTCCCACACATTCACAAGTTGTGATTAATACACGTCTTGTCAGAAGTGAAGGAAGGGTTTGGTAGTCAGATAAATCTGTGCCGGGACTGAGGATTGAACCTTGATCTCCCCGTCACTACCGTCTACTGCGAGAGTGACGCCTTAGACCATGAGGTCACAGAAGTGGGTTTTTACCTTTTTAATCCTAACTCCTTAGCTTAGACAAAATGCGCATAACCTGGGTATTGAGATACGGCCTACAGTTAAAAAAAAGTTAAACTAAACTTTTAAACTTTGTTTCTTATGTGCACTGCCTCTTACTACCCATCCTACTACTTCTACTCCTAATGTACTAAGTACTGTCGTAGATTCTTTCCGAATATTTTATGGTTTCCATTCAAAATTGTTACTGAGAAATGTCACAATCAGATTGCGCACAACTTTAAATTTGTCTCCGGTTGGGATTTTTTTCAATTAATTTTGTTAAATCAAGAAAAGGTTGTTTTTGATATTATTTTGTGTGTCCATATTTTTTGGCTTTCAAGCTAATTACTCTCACAAAGAAAAATCACAATAATACCTGGTAACCACTGGTAGATTTGAGCTGGATCCAATCCATTCCTCAGCGGGGTGCTGTAAGTGATTGGCAGTCTAGGGGGGTCATCACAGGTCAAGAAGGTCAGTCAGAGGGCAACTCGACCCGCGCATCGACCCAACACAGGATCAGACGTACGCTTCCATCATCGCGGCGTAGGCCTGCGGTCTCTATAGGCCTGGATAAAGACCTCGACCGCCCATCGCTATTCAACAGGAAATGCTTTGAAGTTGAAGGTGGGAGCAAAGGGAACGCGACTTGGGGGCAATGCTTTTACAGTTTGTATAGCAACACTTTTTTTGGCCAAAATACATAAGATAATGTTCCAGTATAAACATAGTTTAATTTTCTTCCCACGGTGATATCAACAATTCTTGAATATCTGTCGAGGGTGTCCTGGAATTTTATGACAACTTTTTTTCTCTTCATTTAAAAAGTTTCTCATCTAATGCCGCTATGCTCATGACAGATATTCAACAACTGTTGATATCAACGTGGGAAGAAAATTAAACTTTATGTTTCTAATCAAGCAATATACTATTTATTTTGGGTAAAAAAGTTATGTTATAAAAACCGCAAAAACGCTGATCTTTTCTCGTGTGTCCCCCCCTCTCACCTTAAGCATTTCCTTTTCTTTAGTTTCCTAAATCTAATTAACTCCTTCTCACGGTATTCACGCTTCCAGTGACTTTTGCATAACACCCCCTCCTATTGCATTTAATGGTCGAGGTTGGATCAAAAATGTGTCCTAATTTGCTTTATTTCATGTTTTTTATTAGTTTGGGCAAAGCTTGTTGCTTAGGTTTTTGTAATTTTATTTTTGTCACGTTATAATATTTTAATTTTTTTTATTAAGGTTCTAATTTCTGGCTTATAGGAATAGGAGTTGCTTAAGAACCATCTTCACATGTTGCCCTACACCCCCTTAATAATTAATGCTGACCTTTCTTTAGAAACCAGGCTAGACGCGTTACTGCATATAATAGGATGAATAATTTATTATTGGAGTACCGTGTGTGTCTCTAAATAACCTTCTTCCTTACGTAGAAAGATACTTCAACCATAATTATCGCGAGTAAGTATCGTGAAGACTTAAAAGACTACTCTATTTGATTATTTCAACTTTTTCTGGCACGCTAAGCCCATATCCAGGTCCGTAGTTTTCTAAGAACATGGGTATGGGCAGATCCGAGGGAAAATTCAACGAAGAGAAAGCTACGAAATATATAAGATATATCAATTGTAATATCTAGTTTACAATATTATATTATCTGCGAACATAAATTAATATTATCAAGAATCTTACAACTTTTTGTCACAATTAGGAGTTTCTTTCTTGCTTTATTTTGACAGTTATTAATAAAAATGTGTAAATTTCATAAGGGGGCGTTCAAGTAAGCACACGTTTAGGCACTCAGCATCTTCATTGCTGTCCGAAGTCCAAGCTGCTTCCGATGCGCCCTCCCTCAATTTTGTTCGTCTTTCTCTGTCTTACGTGAGCATTTTTATTACCCCCCTACCCTCTTATTAGCAAAAATAAGCAGAGCTCGAACCCCCTCCCCAGATTAGGTGCTTACGTAATACTTGAAAGTCCCCTAATCCTCCATTGATCTAAAGCTCTTCGGATCATGTGTGTGTGTTTTGTGTGTATGTGTAACCCTTAAATTAAATAAATTTAAGTTTAAATACTAGAGTGTATGTTTATTGATAGTTTTCTCTGGAAAGTGGTAGCCCACACACACACAGCTCCTTATTAACACAATTATGTTGGTTTGTGCAGCACTGGCGAGTTGTCTACCTGCTGGTATATTCTGCTCTCCGGGTCGGTCTTTATCGATGGTTCCATGTTCCTGCCACGCTCAAGGTAAATAAAATCCACTCACTCACTATGCACGCTATGAGCGCACCTAGACTATTCACGGTCAAAATACAAACTAGAGCAGTGGTTCCCAACCGGTGTGCCGTGGCACTTTGGTGTGCCGCCAACATTTCCTAAGATAACTAACTAAACATATTGTAATACAAAATCTACTACTAGTTTCAGTTTTAAGCCTCCCAAAGTGTTATAGCGATAGATGATTTTAGGTTTCACTTAAGAAAAAAATGGTGACCGACCAGTTTATATCTGTATCGTTTGTGGAGAGCGCCTGACCAATTAAACCATTATTTTTATCCAAATGACGTGGCATCCAACCACCGAACATCCTACTGAGTCCCAAAAAAACCATCACCCCAACACAAGACACAAATAAAAAAAATGTTTAAATTTCTGATAGTGCACCTGAAGCGTAATTCAAAGTTGCTGAATTGATCGCGGAAAATACGAAACCACAGGTTATTTGTAAAAATGTGATTGGGTCAGCTTGTCAGCTCGTTATTGAAACCATGCTTGTAAAATAATCTAAAGAGCGAATTTCACAAGTGTCTTTAACGAATAAGATAGGCCAATGTATTTCTGAAATATCTGAGAACATAAGTCAAAATGTCGTTGAAAAAATTAAAATAAACAGACATTTTTCTCTTCAAGTATATGAGGGCATCGATAGTAGAATTCACTTATTGTCAACTGCATCTCGATATTCATCATTTTAATTCTTATCTAAATTTAATAGAAAAATATATTATGTACAGCCTTTACACAAGTTTGCCGTGAAAATATTGTCTGGGACTAAGTATGCCCCGGAGTTAAAAAGGTGGGGAATCCCTGAACTAGAAGATTTCGGTCCCATCATTCATTGGCGCGCCCAGAAATGGTACTGTCGGAGAAAGGGTGCACAACTTATCTTAACCTTTTTTTTTTAATCACCGCGTCTCTCTGTCTACCTGTTCAATTTATACGCATATGTACTAATAATTACGCTAATGATTTAGGATTTCGAAAGGTTGAATTTAGAGGAAATGTAGATAGACCTGATATAAACATTTGACCTACGAATGCGACCTACCGTAAAGCTATCTATCAACATAGTTTTTTTTTTATAATTGTACTCAATATTTTTCAAGCCTTTATTAAAATTAATTTTGACCTCGGGGGAAGGGAAAACGCCTCGATTTCTGCCTCTGGGTGCGTCACTCTCATCGCTCGCTCTAGTGCTCAAAATAACACGACTGCATGGGTTTATATTAATTAGTCTTGTCTGGCAAAGGGTTTAATTCCTGGCTCTTTGATTGTATAGAGAAATGTGTTGTTTTTTTAAATTGTATGATGTCCCGGGTTAGATTAAAGGCGAAAATAATATTTTATTTGAAGGGATCTCTTAGAAAATACAATCTTCTTTTTTTATTTCCGGCCAAATTTAATAACCATTTACTCTTTCTCTTCCTATTAAATAAAATGGGGCAACACTGCCCCATATTCAACTTTAGCATTCGAAACATAATACTTAAAACTTGACAAACTCGTACACAAATACTTAATTGGTTTATGCACTGCTTTGAATCGAACCCGGATCCCTGCTAGAATTTGGGGCTGACCTCTAGAACCACCCAGCCATGAAGAATGAGGACTGACGATAAAATACAATAATATGATTTGGTTTATTGACTGATAAAAAAATAATTACTCTATGTTTACCCCTATACCGTAGCTTAAAGCTAATAATATAGTAAACCACTTTTGCACCATATTATTTTGACATAACATATTGGTGGCATTTAAATACCGTGTTGAACACATCCAGAATCGATGGTCACGTAGTTTAAGGAGTAATTTTCGCAATAAAAGAGGTCGGCGTTCAAGCCAGGTGTACTGAATATTGTTTTTCCTAAATGATCCCCCAAGAAAACGCAGAAAGAGGTCTTAAAAACCAACCTACATTTTTTTAAGAGCATTCCTCGCCAGCTCTCACTTGATTGTTATAACATCGTGGGCGGAACCTCAGGATGACCGGGTAAGGTGAGAGTATATGTGAGAGGTCACTGAAGGTTCAAACCAAAGGTCATAAGGTCAGGGCTCTCTGGACAATTATTCTATCAGCTTCATTCTTTCACGTGACTGTTGCGTTTTCATTCGTCCCCATCAGCTTTGGGACTAAGGAGAGTTGTTATTATTATTATTATTGTTATTATTAGCACCGCGTCTTACTACCCGTTCGGGCGATACACACTTACGCTAATGTGTAATGGTAGGGTGATTGTGAGATGAAATGGATAGGGAGAAGACTGATTGGTCGTGTAAAAGAGTGAGCGAATGAATCCACTTTGGACTTTTTCACTCCCCTGCATTTCGTAATGGAGATCTTTCGGTAGAGTGCTTTTTTTATCTGGGGTGGCTCGGGATGAATTCTCGCAACAGTAAACGCTAAGAAACTTTCGTAACAGACATCAATTCCCTCTTGAAGCAATTTAAAGTTTAAAACACAAATTGAGGTTGTAGATCCAAGGTATAAATTTTAGAAGACTTTGAAGCTAAAAAAAAATAACTAGCGTATTAGTGAACGAGTTAAAAAGAAGAAAGGAATTACAAATTATTCTCCGTCCTGTTTTGTTATCTTTCTCTGACGTTTCCGTGAAGTTGGTCGAATTGTCTGCACTCGCGGAACGGAATAGGAACTCGGGGTTTCTGGAGACTGCGCGATATTACTTTGCGGGGGTGTAAGCGAAGCAGTGGAGAGGGGGGGTAATTCACTTTAGAACGCCCTCGGGCGGGGTCGATCGGGTCAACCAGTCGGGAGGAAGGGATAGCTCTCGTTGAGGAGGGATGGCAGAGGGGCTGCTCAGTCGATCGGGACAATAATATGTCGAGACAAGTGAGGGGGAGGCCTACCCTCTTTACATGCTTTATGCATTAGTATTACTTTGCTTTTAGAAGCAGTTTCCTTGTCGAATATAAAGTTACACTAAGGTGGTGTGATTGGATTGTGCCAACAGTTGACACACGTTATATACATCAACGTCTTGTCTAATAACAGTTGATATCGACCCGCCTCGGTGGCGTAGTCAGCTGACGCGCTGGTATCGTGCCGAGCTAGACTTCCGAGGACGGGGAGATCGAGGTTCGAATATCTGTCGGGTGAACTGGGGGTGGTTTTTCCTAAATGGTTTTCCCACTCGCCCTCCACGCAAATACGGCTTCACTTCATATAAATTCAACCTTCCCTATTCCTAACCCATTAGCGTAATTAGTACTTAAGTGTATAGCACAAACGGGTAGTAAGACGTGGTGCTAAATTTAAAAAAGAGTTGATATTGCATGCTTGGATGAAAACACTTATTCAAAAGTTTTTTATTTTTATTCTTACTGCATGTCACCATACTCGTTCGGATTAGACGCATTTTTTTTAACCCTGCTAATAAGGTAGGGATTAGGAAGGTTTAATTGGGGGGAAATGCAGATACCACTGAGAAAAAAAAATATCTCTCAATACTCCCGCCTGGAATATGAGTCCCGACTTTACCGTCACTGGTTAGCCAGAAAGGAACTTGACAAATACTGTGGGACCACCGACGCGAGTTAGCTTTATTATCGAAATCAAATTGATTTACTTACCTACCTACGCTCACTATACTTCTAAGGTGATTAATACTTGTGTAACCCGCCTCGGTGGCGTAGTTGGCTAACGTGCTAGTCGTGTTGAGCTCGACTGCTGAGGACGGGGAGATCGAGGTTCGAATCTCGGTCGGGTGAACTGAGGTGGATTTTTATAAATGGTTCTACACTCTCCCTCCACGTAGATGCGGGTTCACTTCCTCTAATTCAACCTTACTAATTCCTAATCAATTAGCGTAATTAGTACTCAAAGCTTATAACCCAAACAGGTAGTAAGACGCGGTGCTAAATAATAATAATAACAAAACTTTATTATGCAATACTTTTTAAATACAATCATTCCATATTTACTATTGATATTTCCCTGCGCTACGACAACATAAAATAGTTTCCCCCCTAATACATATTTCCTAACCTGAAAATTGCGGATATCCTCATTCAAAGCGTTTGTGTGTGTGTCGATCCTTCATTGAACATGAGTGATATTAATGGAAATTTGGCAACATAGCTTAAAGTTGGCAGCGCAATCAAAAAAATGGAACTATTGAATGATCTCTTAGACGGAATGCTATTATATTATAATAATTATGTATTAAGTATAATAATGAAGTAGCTCTTCGATTTATCTTTTCTATTCATTACTTTGTATTGGACAAGTCAACTTGAACAATTTCGTTTCATAAAGTTTTACCGCTTGCTTCAGTTTGTAACAGAGAGAAAGAGAGAGCGCACTCCACGGTTTTCAGATCTCTCTGGCGATTGGCATGTACGAAGGGAAACGAGCGCCTCCGACTTTAGCCGAAAGATTATTGTACTCTCGTACCCAGCTATTGTAGAGTGCAATGTTTTGGGTCCGAGATTATAGAACAACTGGGAAGCAAGACAAGTCTTGTGTATGAATCGAGCTTGGTGTTTCGTCTTTCTAAAGTTTATAAGCATTTCTCTGTTGTTCTATCCTTTGAATTACAAAATAATGTGTAAAAGTTAAACCAATCTGAGTATGGTGTGTTTAAAAAATTTCGCCATGTCTTAGTTATATGTTGTTTTTTTACCATGCGAAGTGAAATTAGTGTCAAGTGCTACGTAAACAACTTTTATTCACTTGTGTTTTAGTATTTTATAAACTCGGAAGGACGGATTCCATTGGTTGTAAAAGCTCAGGTGTATTTCTGATTCTATAAAAACATGTTATTTAATTTTAAAAATTGCCATGGGTTGGTGATTGTGTTTCGTTGTTAACTGATAGTCTTATTTTATTTTTAGTGAATTTTGTTTGAAATAATAATATAAATAAAGTGCAGTGTGTCATAAACATATTTCAAACTGGATGCGCATTCGGGTACAAAATTCACACAGTTGGATATAAATGCGAAGAATGAAAGGTAAGTAAGTACAAGGTTGCAATATCTGTAACATGTACAATCAACATTTGCCTAACTACATAAACTGTTTTAAAATCAAAATAATTTTGGAGGCAGTAATGATATCTTAGTAAACAAAAGAGCATTAAGAATGCAATTTTAATGTGAACAGTTAATTTGCATTTCTTCAAATAATACTACAAATTAGCCTAAGCTGGAAAGCCAAGCGTGTCTTCTAGAATCTTGATGGATGGTTTTCAGACTGACATTCCCAGGTTTAGCAAAGAGAGCAACAGGTTGTTTCAGTAATAAGTATATCGCTCTAAGATGGCGCCGGGGAATTTATAGAATTGTTGACAACCAGGAATTAATCAAAAACCCGTCAACAATGTGACTTGGATCATTACTTTCTAGGATATTAAAACATTATAAGTTATATTATTTTTTAATACACGGAAGGAAAAGTTTTTATCGTAATTATTAAACATAATAAACACTGCACACTTATTTGGACCAATGGGGTTTGGAAGCCAATTGTAGCCGAACAAATAGTCGCGGACATTGTTGAACTGAGATTAGTGGTGGTCTTCCTTCTGCTTCCTTCTGCTTCGTTTTGCGGTATTTTTGGAAGCCACGTAGGTGCATGAGGTGTCTGTTGACCATGAATCACGCACATTCCACTACTAATTTATTTCGGCTTCTCCATTAAATCTATCAATTTTGGTGTGTGTCATGGAACAAAGCTGAAATATTTATTTGCGTCGTATACAATATTATATAATAGAAGGGGCTTACCCGCTTTTTTAACAATGCTATTGTGGTGGATCGTTGCGGAACGAACTAGATGCGAGGTTGCTTTTTTACTGAACCCCATACAGACATGATACCGTTGCGTTTTCATGTCGTGGACGCTTTCGAAAGAATGTACACTCAGCCTCAAAAATTCATTTTTTTAACACAATATAATTTAGCTCTACTTTTGATAGTGTAGCATATTCAAGAGTTTATTAAGGAAGAAACTAATCTGAATGAAATTAAAGTATTTTTTTAAAATACTAATGCATGGTGACAAACTTAGGTCTATGTACTGCCATTTGACCATGATAACAGATAATACATACATTTTATCCATCCCATTTTAAGCTTTTTTTATTTATGGCACAATATTTATATTCACTTTATTACACACACAAGAGCGTATGAATGACACCAAGATTTATAAATTATAAAAATTAGGCCTATATCTATGTATATATAATGGGAAAGATGATAGGTACCATCCCTATAATACATTTTATAAACCTCACTAAGGTGCTTAAACAACTGGACGATTCATATAATCGTTCTATTTGTTGGGGGATCATGAAATAGGTTCCAAAATCATTCTTTGATTTTACCATTTATGTTGGATTCTGTAGGCTACTTAATTTTTTTATTTTTGCCTCAAGATGTAACAATTGAAAATAAATCTAAGTCTAGGAACAAATATTTATCATGTTAAACTTGGAAAGGTCAGGTAATTTGGAAAGAAACAGGACTAACTACTCTGATCTCCTTACAAGGTAGCCTACTCGATCCAAGCACATCTGTTTTCAAATAGGTAGGCCTAAATGACTGCAATTCCTTATCAAAACTACTACAAGATATATTTTTACATTCACTAAGTTTTAGTGCTTTATTAATCAATGCACTTAATTAGTCCTAAGCAACTTGGGTACAGTTGATTCTAACTAATAATTAAATGTTAAAACCACATAAGAATACAACTCATAATAATTTAATTTTTATGATTTTTGTATATTTCTTGAAAAGAAAACTATTAGCACTTAAGTATAACCCACACATTTATTTAAATATTACACTTTATACATTCAATGCAAAAATTAATAACGGTAGGTGACCCAGTGGTCTAGGGGATAATAATATTAAAAATAATATTTTCCTTTATTATAGGGCTGTCCAACAGTCATACAAGTAACAGGCCATCACTGAAAAGTACACAAGTAGCCCTACCTTACAAATATATAATAATTACACTAGAAATAAGAAAAACAATAATAGCTAAATAATATTATATTTACTGATGAATAGTTATGAAAAAATTAATATTAACTAATAATGATAAGAATAAAAAATAGAAATAATAACAAATAGCCAAAGAGTAGTTAAAAGAAGTAACAATATGCAAAAAATATCAGAATATTGTAAAGTTAAATATTATAGGCAAAACCATTACACGATAAATTATTGATTTGGGAGTTCCTTAAATAACTCTCTGAGTTTAGTTTTTGCTTTATGATAGAAGTTGAATTCAACAAATCTAGAATTGGCGCTATGGGCACAGCGACCTATAGGGCTCACCTTATAAGAGTGATTGAGAAAAAATAATTTTGGATTACAAGAAGCCCGAGAAGGGATATGAACACCTACATGATCAAGGGCAAATTTGCAAGAAATTTTGCTTTATGATAATATTAAAAACAAAAAGGGCATCACAATAAAGTGTCTACACGAGGAGAGAGTTTGGAGCCCTAAGAGGTCATAATACTAATAAATCCGGTTAGTAAAGAATTATCATAGCACGCAGAGACACAGTGACTGTCAGCACCAAAGAAGACATGGGGCTACTGTATATAGACTAACAAAGGGCTGAAAATGCTGGCACAGCCTTTAACAATAAAACTTGGAATTCCATCTGTCCTGGCACATCTAGAAAACTTTATATATTTATTTAATCATTAGCAACATCCAATAATAATAAAAAGGTTTGATCCAAAGGTCAAGGTTGGGGAAGGTTGCTTAGAGTAAGTTTTTCTTTATTAAACTTCATGCACCCAAGCCTCACTTGGATAATACATTAAAACAAAACGAAACCTTCCCATTTTTACATGGAAACCCACCAATATATATGTTGTATAATATTAAGGTACTTACATATTTGACAACATTAGTACTTTACTAAAAGTATTCAATTGCAGGCCTAATGAATTTAATATTTAAAATATATGTTACAATATTTACCTGTTCGAGGGAAGTATGAGCTTGCTTCTTAACACATATTGAGGTCTATTTTTATGAAATGCAAGCGAAGATCATTCATTTCTATAGTTTTGATTACCATCATTTTTAAGAAACCACATTCTCTGAGACATGTAGATGCAAACAGAATCATTATTTATATTGCTTCAATTGTCAATTTATATTTATTTTTTCAACCAGAACTTTATCAAGTCTGAGGAAACTGTCAGTTGTGTTTCTCCTGAAACCTTTCTTTCCTCACCGGGAAGAAACCTCGGCCAAAAGAAAGTTCACTCTCATTAGCATGGATAGAGCATGTCAACATCATAAGGATAAATAATTAAAAAAAAAACTGCCGAGATTCTAACCTAAACCTTCCCGTCCCAGGCAATTCAGTCTTATTGCAAGCTCGATACTTAGACTGCCTGATAATTGGTTTTGCCAACCCACTTATTTAAAAATAAAAACTTATCAATTAAGATATATTATAGACTAAGCAGACAGTTGTTTTGTCAAAAATCTTATTTATTTAATACAAGTAGGTCTAATTCTAGAAATTATCATAACTATTTTATGTCAAATGATTCTCATTTTTTTTTGTGGTGAATTTTCATCTAAAGTTTGTTTTAGTTGATAGTGTTTGTAATATAGCATCTGGAAACGTTAGAAATTGGCTTTGAAATTATAGTTACAGTAACCCCATGGTTACTTTGGTGCTGACTGACAGCTAAAAGCTTTGAAAAGTTACTAGACCAAATTATGTATCCCTACGCCGAACCATATGATCTGCATCTGCAAAAACATGTGTTTAGCAGCTGTCACTTCTGACGGTCAAAATTTAGGTATTATACCTAAATGTCGACTGTCAGAAGTCAGCTGTGAACTGTCAGTCAGCACCAAAGAAGCTAGGGAGCTACTGTAGGTTGGTCGCCCTTTAGTAAATCACAACATTTAAGTAAACAGGATGAAAAAAAGTAAATTTTAATAACTCAAACCAGCAATCTCCGAGGGAAAGAATGAAAAAACATATTGTGTTGTAAACCTCTGTTTACATGGTAGTAGACAATGGGTGACCTGGTGGTCTAGGGGTAAGGTGTCAGACTTCTATACAGGCGGCCGGGGTTCAATCCTCGGTCCCGGCAAAGATTTATCTGATTACCAAACCCTTCCTTCACCTCTGAAAGGAATGCCAGGCCTCCACCGTGGTTCGGATTCCACGTTAAACTGTAGGTCCTCCATTTCATCTCACAATCAACCTACCATTTCACATTAGTGTAAGTGCGTATAACCCGAACGGGTAATAAGACGCAGTGCTAATAATAATAATAATGATAATAATAATAATAATAATAGTATACAATGCCTCACATTTAATTATATTAAAAAAATAATTTCGAGACAAACTTTAATAAAATCAATGCATATTACTGTAGTATTCTAATAATATGGTATGGTAGGCCTGTGTTTAGTAACTGATGTTGAAATTATACATAGCAGAGATAATAACTTTGAAAACTCAATTCATCACAATCGCTTTGCTTTTCTTTTTAGTAGGACATTTTATTTCGAAATAGATTTTTTTTAATGAATAAAAGGTTTCGCTTTTGCTGAAATGGTGAAAGTGTGTTTACATGGAATTAAACGAAACTCATTAAAACGCTGATACATCAAAGGAGGACAATACTATTTCTCGCATGTGTTGTTTGGTTTGTAAATTGATTTTTTACTGAATAGCTAGCTATCCCTCTCTACTACATGACGTTCGTTATTCATGCAACCTTTCTCGCGTAAGCCTGTTGTACTATATATANTCTAATACCACATGGCCCCCCTCCCGGGCTAGCTCTGCATCCCCCCCTACCCCCTCCAAATGAACCTGTTTAGTGTTCGAGCAGGGAGAGGTTTACCTGTTCTTAGTACACACAGTGCCATAAATAAGTCGCCTGGACGAACAAAAAGTAGATGGTTACTTCACTGCACTGATTATTTGCTCCGAAACTGTTTTATAGATCACATACAATGATATGTTTCCGGTTTGAACTATTCAGGCAAGCTACTAATTTTTTAAAAAAAGTTAGCTCTTTACCCTGCATTCAATAACACCGTTAAAACGGAAACCATTGATAGATATATAGTAACATAGTAGGTATAAATTAGGCAGCAGTGTTTATAACTTTGTTACCCTGTCCTCCTTGAAGTAACAATTTTTAGATAAGATACCTACCTTAGTTTTACTTACAACAAAGAAAATGTCATTCCTATTCTTTCTACCGATCTAAGGGTTGGAGGTTCGATTCCCGGGTAGGGCTAAATGTTTTGTCACTTCCTTGGACTGTTCCTGGATAACTCAGTGGTAAAAAGCATTGCCCTACTAAAGCCAAAGGTCAAAGGTTGCGATATTAATTTTTTTTTTGTACAGGTGTCATTGTTCAATTTAAATATTATTTAGATGCAACTCTAAAGGTAATTAACGAATATAATAACCTTGTTTATAATACATTACTCTGAAATTATTTTTGTTTCTTTGCTCTAAATGATGAATTTAAACGATCTGGTACTGTGGACCGGAGTAAGATTAGGGTGCGATGTTCAAGCTGCATCTACTTTCCTTTAGATACTAGTAATTTTTTACTTTTCAATACTTTTACTGATATTAATACTCGCACATCGGTATTGAAAGAAACCACTTTTCTTGTCATCTTCACTCTTGTTGGGATTAAATGTTTACTAGGGTGGAGGAAGAACAAATGACGCTATTTCTCAGTTCTCACTCATTTTCTGTGTGACACGCAAGAAGAAACTTTTTATTATCGTTCAATCTCTTTTTGATCATCATAATTCATCTTTGTTTATCAATACAGCCTGGCCTGACTAGGTGAAAGGGCGTAACGCCACCATTCTACTACCCTTTTATCAACGAGAAACTATTGTAGAGATATATGAACTCACTCAACTACAGGATGCCCCAAGCAGACGAAGCAGGGAAGTTTATGTGCGTTGTTTAAGCAGATGTTTGTCACTAGTTAATAATCTATCTTGGTGAAGTGTATAAGCGACGAATATAATTTTTTAAAATGGCTCCTCCCAGAAGTGAATAATCATGGAGGTTTTTTAAGAAGGTAGAAAGCGAAAAAGCATACTGTAAAAAAAGGCATCGTTATTTTTCTTCCGATACTTTTAACGGGTACAATATCGATACTTTCCGTTCGATACCACATCCTTAGCCGCAATAGACCGTAGAGACGCGACAGTCGCGTGGGGTGTTTTCCAAGACGCAACTCCAGCCGCAGTAACCAGTTGATTCCTAGTTGGATGAGGATACATGTGATCCGAGTGATTGGACCTCTTTTTTTGTCGATATTTTTAGTTAGGAAGACAAAATGATTTTAATGTGGTTGTACATCAGAAGGTGAAGAACACATGTCTGCATTTCCTTGTACTCCGGAGGGAGGTTTTAAACCGTACTCGCATGGATGTTGGGACACTAACTCACAAAGCACCACATCGTGCGAGTGAGTCATTAGCACCTCCAGTTTTCGTTGTTAAAACATTCTTTAACTAGCTCAACAAATACGATTCAATAAGGACAACACACCTGTATAATACAAAATAAGCCTAAAACTATACTCACCCTTAGCTTCGCGTGGCTAATGGCGCTAGGAGATGATCTTGGCTTATTCACATCTATTATTTTTATCACCGCGTCTTACTGCCTGTGCAGGTTGTACGCAAATACGATACTGTAATGGAGTAGGGACGAGGAACGGATCTACCTGCATTTCCGTGGAAGGAGGGCGGGAAACCGTTTATGAACAACACCCTCAGCAGACCTGAGCGGTATTCCAATCCCATTCTTCCCATATTGATTTCACTTATAATAAGCTGTGTACGAATAAGGGGGGGGGGGAGGGAGGGGTAGACATTTACGAGTTCATTCACAAGAAACTTAAAACACCTTTCATACCAAATTTTATAATAAAACAAATATATCCCAATTATATTCAAGAAAAATCTTTATAATGGATCGGTGAAGAGGAATCGCGCGCGTGATCAGTACTACTACACACAATCAACTCTCACATGTTTATTGTTATTTTAGTTATTGTCAGCGACGGTCGTGATGCAAGAGCATACCATTTTATCGCCGTCTGAAGGCATTTTTTCCCGCGTGTGCTTTGTTAACGTTGCAAGGCCAGTGTCCCGCGCCGCGTTAAAACAACAGCCTAGTGTTTGTTGGAGTGAAGGGGTCGGCCGCCATTGTCTGGAGACTCCACAGACCACTGGAGTTTTGAAGAACTTCCCGTCTTGGCTCGAGAGTACCTCAAGAGGCTCTCGTTGAGCGCGTTGTAGTATCCGTTTCGAAGGGTTGCAGCGAGTACGTTGAGTGACTTCCGTCAAAAGATTGGGCTTTTGAGGTTTTCATGACTCCCAGCGCAGGGGCTCTCAACCGGTTACAAGTGTTACGCCGGCGAAAAAAGTCTTGAGTGATGTTGGCTACTATGATTCTAAATAAAAACTGTCAATCGCGTTGACTTCTAAATCAATAGAATATGGTATTCTTTAAATAGGAAAATGCGTGTTCGCTAATTGTTCTTATAATAAAAAGTGTTCCGTGACTTCCGAAAGGTTAAGAAGACACTATAAGCCTACAATATCGGATCATAAGATTTATCTTATAGGCACGGTATTTTTAATTTTCTTCGTGTTGAAAGTTAATGTGACTGACCGGTACTTTATTGATAATATTATAATCTTATGATTAGTTTGGTATTCTTTTATTAATCAATTTATTTAACCGTAACTACTATTAACATTGTCAATAATATATGCAAATAAGTTTTTAAAAAACCACCCTCCTTGAAACTTTTGAAGCAAACTTTCAAAAACTATTTATAGCCTATTTATTTTATTCTTCCCAAGTATTTTAAACCAACACAAACTTAGCTTGTTTCCTCTAAAACGTGAAAGGAATGTGATGTATAGGCAGGCCCTTGATGTATGGGCTTGTTGCATTTGGTGATGTAACGTATTTACCTCTGTTTACAATGGTCAACTATTTATTAACATGCGCAAGTGTGCAAATAGCTCAGTTGTTTTGCGTTTTTGACACTGACCATGAGTTATTTATGCATACCAATCTTATACATATACATACACAGCTCCCACGCACCCCTGGACATCGTGACCCAGGGCAGGCAGTCTCTAGGTCGGTACCTGTCAATTTAGATCCAACCCTCTCACCCAGAAGGGATGGGATGATCCTGTTCAGGCCGGATACCCCGTTGGGGGGAGGGGGGGGGCGAGAATTAACTATTCCCCCCTCGCTCTTCCAGTCACTCGTCACTCGATGGCCAGACTGGAGCGAGCGACTAAAATATAAAATAGAACACATTGGTTGTAATGAGAGGTGGCCAGACTCTTCGAAGTAGGCCTTTACAAACAAGAATCACCATTAGCACGGATAGAGGATGGGAAAACCATAACAATAAATCACTTGTCAGAAACCACCCTCATTTCACTGAGCCAAGATTCGGAGCCTCCTCGTCAACAACTATCGAGAGCTATCTACTAATCACGTACTCGCTCGCCAGTTTGGCCGAACCCTTATCCAGGGTTGTAAACGGAGCTATTTACTTCCGTTCACAGAAGCGACCGTACGATCTCCACTCTTTCCCTTGTTTAGGGGAATGGATTTACGCCCATTCTGCATGGGAAAGTAATCTCCCACTGCTCGTGCGTACATGTTCTAGCCCATGCACTACTGTCCGGGTTAGCATCGGAGCTCTAAAACGGCTCACGGCACGAATGGCAAGGCCCAGAACCCCAAGGGCCCGACCTATAGTACGGCGCCCGGACCCGAAGGGTCGAACCCCATCCCCCTGCCAACGCCATCACTCGTCGGTGATCAAACTCTCTACCCCACAGAGTCCAACCCATTTCTGGGCCGCCGCCTCGTGACGTGGGATTTCGGCCCAGCCCTGTGTACCCCAATGGAGGCATACCAATTCGCAGGGCCACCCCGAGCACCAGTCACTCTGGCATAGAAGGGTACACGGTCCAAGTAAAAGGTTCGGTGCCTGGCACTGACAGAACATTCATTCATCACTGAACACCTTGGCCTAACTCTAGGAGGACAAACTCACTCCAAACAACTATTTTCAGCGACCGAGGTCGAACCAATGTTTCCATACTATGTTTGCTCGTAGTTCTTTTTTCCCTTGTTGAGGTCGAACTTAGTACAAATGATTCTGAATTCACTCAGTAATCTGTACTGGGGCCCGTGTGGTCTAAGACGCTGGATTTGTATTGCACTTGGTCGCTGTTGACGGGGGCATCAGTGATCGTATCCCTGACGTGGCAAAGGAGTGGGGTGGGGTGGGGCGTTGATTTTTTGTTCACCCATCCTCTCTTCACGCAATTGTGGGCGAACGTTCTCTAAACTACCCTTCTTCCTAACCGCATCGATTAAACCGTGAAACTTAACCAAATACAATATACTTAAAACTACGCTAGAGCTAAAGATTTTTTGTGATTCGAACAAAGTATTACGTCTCAGAAGTCTTGCCCACAACACAAGGGGCCAGTTTCATAGTCAAGATTGAGTACGCCTCAAACCCTCCTCGGTGGCTTAGTTATCTAACGCGCCAGTCGTGTTGAGCTAGACCGCCGAGGACGGGGAGATCGAGGTTAGAATCTCGGTCAAGTGAACTTTTTTCCCCTAAATGATTTTCCACTCTCCATCCACGCAAATGCGGGTTCACTTCCTCTAAATTAAACCTTCCCAATTCCTAATTCTCTAGTGTAATTAGTATTTAAGCGTATAACCCGAACGTTTAGTAAGACACGGTGACCTGGTGGTCTAGGGGTAAGGTGTCAGACTTCTGTGCTGGCGGCCGGGATTCACTCCTCGGTACCGGGACAGATTTATCTGATTACCAAACCCTTCCTTCACCTCTGACAAGACGTCTATTAATCACAACTTGTGAATGTGGGGAATGCCAGGCCTACACCGTGGTTCGGATTCCACGTTAAACTGTAGGTCCTCCATTTCATATCATTATCACCCTACCATTACACATTAACTTAAGTGCGTACAACCCGAACGGGTAGTAAGACGTGGGGCTAATAATAATAATTTAGTAAGACGCGGTGCTAAATAAAAAAAGTACATCTCAAGTGTAGCGCTACACTCGAGGGGTCGTATGCAAGAACTTGACTAAGTGGATGCTTTGTTGACACTAGCGTGGGTTTGCTTGCGTCATCATTGGTTAGTAGGTGGAGCGATAGTGTGCTCTGGACAACACTATCGGTCCACTAAGCATTCACTACTGTTCTTGCATATCGCCGTAGGCGTACTCAATCAGACCATGAAACTGGCCCGAGGCCTCGAAGACATGTAGACATCGCCGGTCGTGTGGCGAATATCTGCTGCCGCGACGGGACAAGTGACGTCATTTCAGTCGGCGCCTGCATTCTCTTGATGCCGGCGTCTACTGGGAAATGATAAAGCGCCGCAAATCGTGCCTCTGCCATTGTCATCCACTTCGCCGCGGTTTGTGGTTATTTGGGTGGCGGAAGCAAGATGACCGAATTCTGATGACAAATAGATTTGTTGTGATTATACTTAAAACGCAGAGGTTTGAATATATTTATTAATTGGGCTTAACATTTAATTAAGGTGAATTTAAAAAAAATACGAACCGACAGAAGCGTGTGTGCTTAGTGTGTGATGTGCCTTGGGTGCATTTTCTCCCCCCTCTTCTTATATAGAGGTGGATTTTCTTTTAAAAAAATCTACTTTTGGCCAACTCACCAGTCGTCAATAACCAGTTCATTGACACAAAAACTTATGTGCCCAATTAAAACTGTGTGTGACTGTCGTTCAATTTCCATAGGAAGGGCTTATTCTGACAGCTTGGAAAGTTACCATAATCTACTTTTACATCTATCATACGTCAAGCCATGTGATATGCAGCTGTCACTTTTGATATCATCAATACAATTACATTGTTAACAACCCGCTTCGGTGGCCGCATGGTCTAAGGCGCTACTTACTCTTGCAGTAGGATTGACTGCCGATGACGGGGATATCGAAGTTCGAATCTCGGCTGGGTGTATTGAGGCTTTTTCCCCCCATGATGGGTTTCTGCTCTCCCTTCACGCAAATGCGTGTACTTTTCCTCTGAATATAATCATCTTAATCCTTAAAACTATTAGCGCAATTAGTACATAAGTGTGTAATCCGAACGGATAGTAAGATGCGGTGCTAAAAAATAAATAAGTTAATATAAATAAAACGTTATCAGTATTGTCCGCGAAAAAATGTGTTTGAATTTTCTAGAGGGCCTTTCCCGTTAAAAACGAATCAAACCCCACTCGTGTCGGTGGTCACTAACCTAGATATAAAAAATAGTTAATAGTAAATAGTAAAGGTTTTTATTATTATTTTCATCTAAGTATATCTGATTTTAAAGTTTTATAATGGAATAAGTATTAATTTATAGGTATTGCTACTATTTATTTAAGTTGATAAGCTTCAGATCACATAACTTGTATAAATATATTGTACCGTAAATGTTAAGTAACTTTTGTAACTGTCAATAAAGTTTCTTCTTCTGAATCAGACGTCCAGAGGTAATTAGATCAATGCCAGAGGTTGCACAAAGTGTTTTATACGCTTGTAAACCTATAGTTTTGTCCTATTTTCTAGAGATTAATATTATTGGGAGTAGTTACTAGGCGAAAAGATTATTTTGAAGTTATAATTCATAGCTAGTGAGCTAGACGTTAATATGACTTTATTTAAAAACTACCAAGAGTTTAAAAACAAAATGATTGCGATCACGTGATGTTCCTTGTCGCCTTGCTGGCCAGAGTGGTTAAGCTCAGGTGCGAATACAAGGTCACATCTGAGCCGTGATGGAATGTTAGCCACCAGCTTAAACTTGGCAACGTTGGATGTTCCTCATTCCTGTCCTAGCGGCGCGCGCATATCGAGCCTCTCTACAGTCACATGTTCATAGAAAGAACCTCGGCTGGCAAATGTTTTTTACTCGCACAGCATTTTACTACCTGTTCAGGTTATACACTATTATTATTATTAGCACCGCGTCTTACTACACGTTCGGGTTATACGCACTTACGCTAATGTGTAATGGTAGGGTGATTGTGAGATGAAATGGAGGACCTACAGTTAAACTTGGAATCCGAACTACGGTGGAGGCCTGGCACTCTCCACATTCACAAGATGTCTTGTCAGAGGTGAAGGAAGCGTTTGGTAATCAGATAAATCTGTGCCGGGACCGAGAATTGAACCCCGGCCGCCAGCACAGAAGTCTGACTGATACCTTACCCCCTAGACCGCCATGTCATCCAGGTTATATACTCTTACGTACTAATTGAGCTAATATAGTAGGAAGGAAGTTTGAATTCATAGGAATTGTACTCGGATTTGCGAAGAGAGAGAGTGGAAACCCCTTAAAGAAAACCCTCCCTCAATACATCCTACCGAGATTCTAACTCCCAACTCCCTGTCATTATGATTGAAAAGTTAATTGCAGTTGTTACTTTTGAGTGAAATTATTAATACTGCTATAAAATAACAATATTTCTCTTTAAGGAAAACTTTTCGCTTTTTTTTAGGTATTTTGTTATATTTGGAAGAAGGCAACACTGACAAGCAGTAAAATGTTATCGAATTTTGGCAGCATAAAATACGTATTATTATCATTATCATTACCACCGCGTTCGGGTTGTACGCAAAAATAGATACCATGTCTATATATTTTCAAAGAAGCATCCCATAGAAATTGGACTGAACATGTTAAGTCTATTGACATTAAGAAACAAAATTTTATTAGAGATAAAGAAATTAGAATTGCGATAAGATGCGCCCACATTTGCGTAGGAAGATAGTGCGAAACCGTTTAGGGAAAGATCACCCTCAGTACGTCCGGGTGAGATTCTATCCCGACCTCCAAGTCACCATCAAACGAGACTATAAATAAGGATCATCCTATGATGCTTTTAGCTATAGTAAATCAAAATAAAGTAATCCCCATATTATCAATCAATTATTTGACAATTTTCCCAATCTTTGCGTTTTTCTGCTGTTCGAAGTCCCATCCTCAATTATTTTGCTGTGCTTTATTGGCTACTAATAAAACAAACTCGGTTATGAACTCTCATTAAGTCAAATATATGTTATATTCCCAGTTAAATTACCCATTTTCTCGATGTTACTCGTGATCCCAAACAAACAACCCGTTTATCAAAAAATGTTTCTGTTTACGACACAGACTTACTCAGACGAGAGTAAACCTTTACAGTGGCGTGTCGCCGCCGATGAAGCTTATCTCAATTTATCACTGGATAGTAATAATAATTAATTTTAACGTTTAGCAAGAAAGTTTTCTCTTTTCAAATTGTATTGTTAAAAACTATGCCTGGAATTGAGCTTACAGTAGCCCCATGGCTTCTTTGGTGCTAGCTGACCAGCTCACAGCTGACTTCTGACAGCTTTAAAAAGTTACCAGACCAAATTACGTATCCCTACGCAAAACCAGATGATCTGCAAAAACATGTGTTTAGCAGCTGTCAGTCAGCACCAAAGAAGCCACGGGGCTACTGTAGGTTATGTTTTAGATGAAATAGGCTCACATATGGACAATGGGATGTTCTCAGACTTGACTTGATCACGGACATATTTATTGGCTACGAAAGTCTGTTTTGGAGACTCGCCCACCAACACAACTTGTTCTTTCTTTAGTTTTCATACAAAGGAATTAGCAGTAATATTTATTGTCTGAACACTTTGGAAACAACCTAGATGGTTGTTGATCGGAAAGGTCTCTGGTGGTTTTCCACTTGTGATTTATCACTCTAGTTTTCAATATCGAGCTCGTGCGGGTCCGTTTTATCTGGTCCCCTCATTTCTACCGCTTAGCTACAGTGCTCATACCACTTCTTTGGTGCTGACTGACAGCTGCTAAACACATGTTTTTGCAGACCATATGGTTCGGCGTAGGGATACATAATTTTGTCTGGTAACTTTTAGCTGTCAGCTGTGAGCTGTCAGGCAGCACCAAAGAAGCCATGGGGCTACTGTAATAAATATATAAAATTGCAACGAAAACGAAAGTTTAATGTTTTGAGAAGTAAGGTTTGGCACCTTTTTTTTACATCAATTATATTTTACACTCTGTGGCCCGGGTCATATTTTTTTTAAATTCAAGCCATATTTTTCCACTTGGTGTCCTGGTGGTCTAGGGGTAAGGTGTCATACCTCTGGGTTGGGTGTCTGGGGTTCAATTATTGATCCTGGCACAGATTTATCTGCTTGCCAAACCCTTCCTTCACCTCTGACAAGACGTGTATTAATCACAACTTGTGAATGTTTGGAATGCCAGGCCTCCACCGTGGTTCGGATCCCACGTTAAACTGTAGGTCCTCCATTTCATCTCACAATCACCCTACCATTACACATTAGCGTAAGTGCGTATAACCCGAACGGGTAGTAAGACGCGATGATGATAATAATAATAATAATAATACTATACATGTGTTAAGTTATATGGTCTGTAACTGTCACTTTTAATATTAAAATATATTATCAATGCCTATAAAATGGTGTATTTTCTATAAGGTTCTTTATATGAACATTGAACTGTTGTATAATTTCTATACGTGTTTGAATGGATCATGGTGACCTGGTGGTCTAGGGGTAAGGTGTCAGACTTCTATGCTGGCGGCCGGGGTTCAATCCTTGGTCCCGGCAAAGATTTATCTGATTACCAAACTCTTCCTTCACCTCTGACAAGACATCTTGTGAATGTGAGGAATGCCAGGTCTCCACCATGGTTCGGATTCCACGTTAAACTGTAGGTCCTTCATTTCATCTCACAATCACCCTACCATTACACATTAGCGTAAGTGCGTATAACCCGAACGGGTAGTAAGACGCGGTGCTAATAATAATAATAATAATAATAATAATAATGGATCATGATTAATTTAATTGTGGATCTGAAACAGTGAAACGCATATTTTAAAACGATTATTAGATACTTTAGAGCAAAATGTAGTATTATTTCACGATATTATGCTTGGAGGCAAAGCCGGAACATTAGAGGGAGGGATATTACATCCAGGATCCTGCTGTACCGCGTACCAAGAACACGTGGCCGGGGAGTAGTCTGCCGGGAGACGTCGCCGGCCACGTGGCACCGCCAGACGTATCACACTGTGTGCACACGAGCCGAGATACCAGTTTGTTTTAGCCCAATCGTTAAAATGGTTTCGGTCTGAGATGCAGGTAGACAGACGGGCGCGATCGCGAAAACAACTTTTTCAGTTTTAAAGGGTCGTGAAATAGCGATATTTATCAAAATCGCTATTTCGATTTTTTTTACGATCACAATACTTCTCTTTCCGAGGAGTCAATAGAAAGTAAAAGCTTGTGTGAAGTACGCGACTCTCACGTTTATTGTATTAAATAATTATTTCACTTTTGGTTATTACATTACATACTTGTACACTATTAATTAAAAGGATTAAACACGCAATTTCATACAAAAAAAAAAGTCCTGGCGAAAAGTGAGGAGAGAGGAAGGGGCCTTGATTGGCAAACTGGCCGCGGAACCACAAAACCCACCTATACAGGTATTTATAGTTTGTATCATTTTGGTCAAATCAAAGTAGGCCCTATTTCGTCTGTGGGCTCATAAGTTTTTTCTTAATATTAATTGAATTATGTAATTAATATAAAATTTCTATTTGAGAACCATGGTGGCTACAGACAGGGAAAACCTGGAAAAGTCAGGGAATTTTTGGATGACAGGGAAAACAGGGAAATGTCAGGGAATTTAACTAAAAATAAGGAAAAGTCAGGGAATTAAAAAATATGTCTAAAATATCCCATTAATTTTGCAACCAAACATTAAAATAAAAGTTAATAATACCTAAATAAAATAACATTCTGATTGTTAAAATAATTGATAAAACCGTTTATTTTTAGTAGATACAAACTTTTTTAATATGTGATCAATAATAAATAAAACAAGTTATCATCCACCTTTTAAACTAGAAAAAAGTAGTCAGGGAAAATTGAAAAATGTTTCCTGGAAAACCTGGAAAAGTCAGGGAATTTTGTAAAATATGTTTTGTATCCACCCTGAGAACGTCACCTGTACATTTATGTTAGTTTATCTTCTAAGTCAGACTCAGGAGGCCTAGATTAAATCCTTACCGAGTGCGAACTTTTTATTTAATTTTTGAGACTTACAAAGAGTTTACGTTTAGGATACGCATCAATACAGTATGGTAAGTTACTTATTCGAGTTTACATTAAGCACCTCACAATATTGAAGCCAGAATAATGAACAATGACCATCTTTTTGATCATTATTATAAAAACTGTTATCCTCCGAATTAAATTACCGCACTGCTTCAAGCCCGTCGAAAATTTGAACAACATAACTTGATAATACTTGGACCTCACACTTGTAATAGGTGTTTCACGTTTTTCACATCATCGCTTCTATTAACACTTTCACTTTAGGTATGTAAAGTCATTATTTTAATGCCAGTCTCATTAAACATATTAGTCAACTTTCGTTCATAACGTTCTAAACAACTACCGAGTTAAGTAATAATTCTGCCTCAAGGTTCAACTTGGAACACCGAGGTAGGTGGCCGGCAGATTCTTGCGTCATGGGCTCATCAAACATTAAGTGATGATGGGTTGTGATTTAGGACGCATTAGCCGGGTGGATGCATGTCTCACCTCTTGCGTCAAGGATCGTTCAAAGAACATCCTCACTCCAGAGACAAGCCCGGGGCACAGACAGGATTCGATAACTTTACACAACAAAGCGGTTCAGAGCATATGGATATAATAAACAATCTAATTGTACATAGGAAGGACCTTATTTGAGAGCTAGATCTACTTTAATACATACGTTAGGTCATGTTATGTGCTGCTGTCATTTTTTATCACAATAATATAGTAAAATGTTATCGTGTAGAATACTGGCCAAGCATTCATTGGTCTGAACGTTGTGTTGGATTGTACTTTGTTCGAGTGTGAGCGCACCCAGCCCAAACTTGTTTGCAGCAATCCTTCGCTCTTAAATCTCTTCCGGGTTATTAGGATTGTCGTTAGTTCGGACCACTTCCGTTTCCGGTTGGCCGTTGGTTATATTTTCTGGACAGAAATTAACCTTTCCTCTTTTTTTTTGGTCATAGAGTCTTCCCCCCCTTCCCCCNCCTTCCCCCCCCCTTTTTTTTGTCATCGCGTCTTCCCGACGTCAGCTCTTGGGCAGTATAACTTGAGAGATATTAGACCAGGTCTCGCTCATCCATCGTTTCTTCACTCTACAGTACGTTTGATTTTTTAAAATCTATATATCTTATATTTTTATTCCTTGAATTAAACCTTTCTTTAAATACTGATGTCCCCCACCATTCTAGACAAATTACAGAGGAAATAAAATTGACACTTTTATATAAATCTATTTAGTTTTCTTTAAAGTCGATTAAACCGATAAAAGTTATTTGGGTCACATTCAAATCTTATTTGAAAGTTCTTGATATATTTGCTATTTTAGGAGATTACAAACATCAATTTTTGATGACTATATTATAGTTTTCTTACGCGATCGATTGAAATTTGCCGACCCCCTGGATTATACCTTTAGATCCCCAAAGCTGGTTTTACATCATTAATGATTTACGATATCCATGATAATTAAGTTATTACTTATGCACTTGTGTGTGTGAAGGTGCCATTTCCACGACCCGTTAGTGGTCTTATTTTCGTTGTATTCTCTTTTTGAATGACGCAGGCAGTTCTGAAAGAGCTCCTCTTGTTTGTTCTGGCCTAGTGGGGGTAATTACAGACAGGCTGCAGCTCAACATGTGCTTCGTTTACTCTGCGTCATCAACGGCAAGTGGAGCGGCGTTACGCTCTTTAAGGGGGGGGTGGGGTTGCGAAATGACTCCTCGTTTAGTGATCGCTCGCACTCGAGGCTATAACAACTTCCTGCACGCATCGGGGGCAGACCAATTATTACACCAAGACAATTTTGTTACCAATTTCTTCGCCGTACTACGGGAGAGTTAAATTTAACTCACCTGGGATTTAAACTCGAGAATCATCGCTAGTCCAGCTTTTTAGAAAAGTTAACATTAATTTATTAAATACACTATATGAGAATTTGGTCAATAGCTTGGGAATTGGGCATTTGTACAATTTTAACAAGTATCACAAATAAAGGTCGGGGAAAGATATCCATGCCCAAGGATAAAATCGGAAGATATTATTACAATAAAATGGTGGCTCAAGTTAAGTCGGTTCAACAAATATTGACAGCTATCGACTTCTAGAAGTCAATCAAACTCACTTTCGTGTATTCATGCGTCAATTAGATTTAAATGTATTTTTATGACACTTTTGGGTGCATTAGTTTATTTAAGTTGGGGCATTGGCCCCACTGTCTCCAGTTTTATCACAATCAATGTCAGATACGAATGGAAAAGTCCTGTAGGCAAGGTTTGTGTAGTAGGCGCACGCACGGACTTTCAACCCTTACATAGGACGCCGGAATAAAATACCACTTCGATTTTTTTATTTCTATCTCATCTTCAGGAGAATACATCAACATCCAAATTTCCAGAGCGTCTCTAAAAATGTATTTGGGAAGTGGGGTGCTCAAAATCGTGGTGGCTCATGTTGAGGTCCCCAACAGGAGATTTATTGGTTAAAAAAACATTTTTTTAAGTAATTTAAATTTTTTAAATCATATTTGAGGGTTGTGTGATTGTGTTATCAACACCATGATCCATTAACTTGGCCATTAAGTAAGAATAAAGGCTACTATTTATTTTATTGATATACTTTAAAGGGGGGGAACCCTCTAATCAACCCCCCTTTCCCCCATCACTCTAACTACGCTCCTACTAATACCGTTTCTATAGACTAATTAGATTAAAATTTCCAATAGCCTGCATCCTGGCAATAGTGCTAACACAAAATTTAAAGGCGTAACCAACCTACTTACGAGAAAGTTATATTTTTCTTTCATAATAAGTAAATGAAGTCATGCTTGTCACATCAGTATTGCGATGTTAGGAAATGTTCCAACCTTCTCCATTGTTCCCCAGTGAGTGTGGTCGGCCATGACAGCGGAAGTGTGTCGCGCTGCTGTTGGTCCAGGAAGGGGCAGAGTCCAGGGTGGGCCAGGTTTGATCACTGACCCATCCGTCACATTGTGGTGAAATGTTTGTTCCTATTTCGCCCTTCTGTTCAAATAACTCGAGTGATTGTTCAGTAGTCGGGACATTTTTGTAAAAAGGTGAGTCACCTTTGGTTGCCGCATGGTCTCAGGCGTCACTCCATGGTAGACTAGACTGCCGATGACAAGGAGATCGGGGTTTGAATCCCGGCCAGGTGTACGTAGGGTGTTTTCCCCAGAATGGTTTTCCACTCTCCCTCCACGTGAATGCTGGTACTCATCCTCTCAATTCAACCTTCCTCATCCTTAAATCACTTAGTGTAGTTAGTACATATTGCGTATGACCTAAACCGGTAGTGAGACGCGTTGCCAGAAAAAGGAAAGTCTGGATTTTTTAAATCAAGGCGATATAGTAATAGTAAGTAATCCAGTGATAAAGGCAATTCACCATATATATATATATATATATATATATTAGTACTGCGTCTTAATACCTATTCAGACTATACGCACATATATTAAATACGCTAATGAATCAGGGATGAGGAAGGTAGAATTTAGAGGAAATGTACTAGCATTTTCATGGAAAACCACCAAAGGTGAAAATCCCATAGACCACCCCGCTAAGGATCCAACCCCGACCTCCCCGTCACCGTAAAACTAGGCTAGACACCTACTGGTTTCGGGTGAGTATTGAACTCGGAACCCTCAGTTCAGTAAGTGTACTCCTTACCGACTGAGCTGAGTTGTCGCACCAAATATACAGTAGAAGACAGCGGGAATACCTTGTCCTCGGATTCGAACCCGTCAGTCGAAAATCAAACACGATCAAATTTAAATATAAATGTCAAAGAATTGATAAGCAAAATGTTGACAAAAATAATTGATTTTGATTTGAAACGGCAAATAAGCCAAAAATATTTTTATTGTTTTGCAATTTTATTTTCGCAAACGGGTTGTTCAAGAATAGAAGCAAGTTTATTATTCTATACTTTCTATATACACACCTCTTCTATAATTTTAACAGTGATCAAATATCAATCATGTTGACATTTTTCAATAGAAAACTGCCAGCTTCATAATAAAATATAACAATTAATAAACATCGATACATTGTCTTAGAATAGGGTTTGAAAATTATAACATACAAATTTCACTCGTTCTCGAGAAAACTGATATTTCCAAACGTATGATTTTTCCGCAAGACCTGTCCGGTAGCTGGCGCCATGTTCCATGATCCATTGGTTTTTGCTGGTGCGGAAGGATACTTGGGTCGATTGTGAAGCCACGCCACATCACATGACTCTAGGTACGGGACCATTCCTGGATAGCTCAGTTGTTAGAGCATTGGCGTACTAAGCCAAAGCCAAAAGTACCAGGTTCGATTCCCGCGTCCAGATGTCATTTTTCAATACACAGAATATCATAAAAGTTAGGTTTAGAAACTTTTTGAGCTACCATACAAGGTTAGTTCGATGGTGATCTAACTATATAGTTAAATTTTCATAGGATGCGCCTCATTTAACAACTTTAAAAGTTTTTAAATCTACTCTCATATAAGCCTATTAATACATCAATACATAAAATAGTTAAATTCTATCAATTTTGGCAGCATTTTATTTTCTCTAAAAGGGTCTTCCTACTGAAATTGGACTACCATAGTTTGATGCCATGTCCTCTGTGTCACAAACGTCAGTCCCAGCCGTAATGAACATTGTGTGACCTCGATGAATGAAGGTAGGGGTCGCGGCGTCGAAGGCCGACTTGTGATAACACCTGCTTGGCTCACAGATACACGAGGACATTATTCGCTTCCTCCTCGCTATCACGAGCACGGAATCATCCTTGGGCATAACAATGACACACTCCTCCCTCCCGGATACTAGAGTTATTATTAGCAGCGCGTCTTACTACCCGCTAATGTGTAATGGTAGGGTGATTGCGAGATCAAATGGAGGACCTACAGTTTAACGTGGGATCCGAACCACTGTGGAGGCCTGGCACTCCACACATTCACAAGTTGTGATTAATACACTTCTTGTCAGAGGTGAAGGAAGGGTTTGGCAATCAGATAAATCTGTGCCGAGACCGAGGATCGAACCCCGGACCCCCAGCACAGAAGTTCGACACCTTACCCCTAGACCACCAGGTCACATGTTAATGATTAAAAAAAAAGTGTTTGCAATGACAAACTAATTTGGCTAGCTTTTATTTTCAAACATCGTTCGTTATTCAAATGTTTGAGAGAGAAAATACCTACGATACTTATTTGTATTTACGCTCTCTACCAAATGAGCTCTCAATTTCTCTGGCACCCTCTTGAGTGGCCGCATGGTCCAAGGCATCACACTCGGGCTTAGACTAGCCTGTCGATTGGGTTTCAAATCCCTGTAGGGGCAACTAGGATTTTCCTAAATGGTTCCCCACTTTCCTTCCGCGCAAATGCGATTATATTAATTTTAAAATACTTTCTTCCTTATCCCTACCCCACTAGAGTAGTTATTATAGTTGTGTATAACCTGAATAGCCTAATTAGTAAAACTCGGTAATTAAAAAAAATCATCAATGGTTGTTATTTACTTGATAAATAATTGTCCTACGCAACACGTATTGGGACCTCTTTAACTCGAGAATAGCGCGCAACGTGAATAATAGAATTACTATATAACTACTACACACATGGAAAATACTCCCAGGGCATTCTAACCTAATTCCGATCTTTCGTCTCAAGTGAGCTCAACGTTATATGACTAATCAAACACTTTGTTTCTCGTGAACAGAGAATTTTTATTTTGTGTGTGTGATAGTGTTAACCAAAAGCTACTGACGCTGTAGTCTAAATATGGAGGAACCCTGTTGAACCAAAAGTTCAGCCGGTGAAGATTGAATTAAGTCCACCCGGTTCAAAGTACAGGTCCACTCTACTCGTGCGTGTGGACCCGGGCGTTGCTGGAGAAGGGAGTGTGGGTGATGCACGTACATGAGCGCTCGCGTGGAGGAGTCTTTGGTTCGCTCCCCTCCCCTTGTCGGCCTGGTCGATACGCGACTCCTGCGGCGAATAAACACTAGTAGCAAGGGTTCTTTTAGACAATACACACGTTGCTAACACCTTCGGTGCCCTAGTGGTCTAAGGAGTCACTCTCGTGTGAGACTAGACTTGTTCGAATCCTGGTTGAAGGTGGTTTTTCCAAAATGTGTTATAACTCTCACTCCATGCAAATGCGAATACGCTTAATTAAAATTCAACCTTATGCTTAACTCACTAGTGTAATTAGTACATATGCTTATTACCAGAACAGGTAGTAAGACGTGGTGCAATAATAATAATTAATGATCTAATTCTTTTTCTTCTTCCCGGACAGCTACACATTAAAAAAAATCCGTATTAATATATATTACTTATCATAAAGAGGGCGTAATTTTATGTTACCATTCTTTAAAACAATCTTTAAATGTTTATTTCTTGGTAATCCAACTAAACTAAAACATGCAGATGTAAAGATTAACTCGTAAATTCCTCCAGGTAACGAACGTCACGGAATGGAACACGTTTCTCGGCTATGCTTCGCGCTCAGCTAACCACATAGCATGAAGAACTGTATTCATACGTAAAGTTATTTGACCTGCAGCAGCTGTAACTTAAGATGGATATTATTAATACCTAAAAATAATGCTAATAACAGTAAAATACTAGTAATGTTGCCAGGGTGAAAACTAATATGAATTGCATTTTCCCCGAGGTTATGTGTGTTCTTAGCTAATAGGAGTATCTTCTCCGTCGTCGCGACCCTTCTTAGTCCAACCACGAGTAAACTTGATAGTACCTTCAACTTCCACCCCGTCTTCCTTTCATGACGTCAACATAATATAGAGCATTCGCTCTAAGCTCAACTTAATGACGAAACCATGTTTTATACGTTTTTGTTTGGGGCTGCTTTTATTAAAATATGGCCGCATGGTTGTTGTTTTTGGTGGTTGGAGAGAATTGAGAAGAGTGGGGGCTATAATTAATATTCGTTGATAAATAGTCCATTAACCATAAGAGTGGTGGGGAACTGAAAGCTAGCAAAAGCTAAAAGATCTACTTTTATGTAACCTTTCTATCTGGAAGAACATTGTATATTATTAAATTGATTTGGTGTCATTTTTGGAAGAAAAAACTTTCATACAAAAACAGTTTTTTAGGGGGTCGACCATCCAGAAAAATTAGGGAAAACGGGAATTAGCCGGGAATTTGAAGTGATTGGGAAAAAACGAGAATAAGTCGGGAATTCTGTAAATTACAATAAAAATCCGGGAAAATGTTGTTTTACTCAGATTATGATATAGCCTACAATAATCATTAAATCAGTACATTATAATGTGATTCTAACTGTAGTTTTTGTTTGTTTGTAGCTGTGAAATATATTTTTAATTACTAGTAAACAATGTTAATACAATTTTTTTTAAATGTTTATTAAAATTTTAAAACTTATTATACACAAAAAAAGATTAATACAAAAACAAAAGGGGGGGGNGATCAGGGAAAAGGTCGGGGATTTCATTGGTCAAGTTGAGTAAACACTATGGTTTTTGTATCCAGCCGCCGTCAGCTACCACCACTCATATGGCGAATGGAGTCTGGGTTCGACCCACTATTCATGCACAGCTATTAGGGTCGGGTGTGTTGTTTCAGATTGATTTCATTTGTAAAGTGTGCGATGATATATTAAAGTGTTATGGGAAAGTGGATCGCCTTGGTGTGGACTAGTGGTCAGAGCTTCTGGATACAGATATCCTGAGTTCGATACCTGGCGCTTCCAAAATCTATCTGTGAAGCAGTGGGTTTGGAACAGGGTCAAACTCCTCCCCGTGAGTGAGGACAAATGAGATAAACGGCCGGATGGTTCTTGGTGCTGACCACATGACACCCTTTCTCCGCAAATGATAGTACTAACATATCTAATGGTGGCGGCTGCTAGGTCGTAATAACTCGATCTCGGTGTCACGCCATGGAACTTTTTTTTAAAGAGAACGAAAGTATACAAAGTAGTTTAATATATTATTTTTTAAATATAAAGTTATATTGATTTCTTGTCGGCAATGACCTTTTAACATCACTTTGTGGCATATGTGCCAGAGAATGTCATAGTTTAGTTATTTATTCATATCATGCACAGTACAAATGTTGAATTATTAGTTTAAAAAATATTTAACTTGATTATTTCACGTTTACTAATCACATTGATCGATTACAGCATCACGACTTACTTAAAAACCAACATAACCTGAACTTTTACAAATAGCACTAACCGACATCGTACCCTTGTCTCTAAATATTTATGGATTGTAGTACTCACCAGGGGCGGATCCAGATCTTTTTCATAGGGGTTATAATTATAAATAACATAGCTACTTGCAGTGTTAGATTTCTGTTTAAGGCCATTTAATAGTTTCTCGTTCATAATTGATGTTATGTATGTTTTACACCGTGAGCATCCTCTCCAATTCTTTAAAATCGTGTAGTTTTTATAAACTATTTGGAGTGACCCTCTATAACGTAAAAAAGGGTTCACTCTAAAAACTATGAGTAGTTTTCGCCTTTAAAAAAAATCTTTTATAAGCCATTTGAAGTGTTCCTCACCTAGAAATGTTTGAAATTTGGATGCCACTCGAAGCTATTTAGAGTGATCGTCACCTTATTTTTTTTACGATGGTTAGATACCTCTAGAAGATAATATTTGAAGTGGTCCTTCACACCGACAAAATTTTGAAAATTGAATTATTTCAGAAATTAGCCTAGAAGTTATTTGAAGGGGTCTTCTCCGGCAAATTTTTGACAATATAATGCATTTAGAATGTCATTTGGGGTTTAATTTAAGGCCATCTTTCAGCTTCATATTCGATAATATCAGAGGATTTGAAATAATTCTAGGGAGGTCCATGTAGGGGTAAATTATTTAAAGGGGCATAGTCCCCGACAGTTCCGCCGCCCTTCTATCCACACATACTCTATACTCGGTATTCGTGGATGAACTGCTCTCTATCGATTATGAGTCTTTGATGTGTGATAGTCTACCGTCTCTATGAGGAACAATGTTCGTTACTCTCTATGCACGACAAATATATGTACATGAAAACGAATATTTGTTACACACTTGTG
Organism: Timema californicum; assembly: GCA_902141385.1. NCBI lineage: Eukaryota > Metazoa > Arthropoda > Insecta > Phasmatodea > Timematidae > Timema > Timema californicum. The sequence goes on from CABFOW010002198.1 coordinate 43,512, forward strand.
TGAGTCATATCGCACAGTGAATAAACGTGGACGAATAACGCACATGTGGACCCGGCTTAAGAGCTGTCTGCGCGTAAAAAGATACTGTACAAAAATTGTATAATTTATCTGTACTGTATTTTATTTATAAGATTTGAACTTTATTTTTGATTTTTGTTTAATTTTCTCACCTTCACAGAGGGAGGGGGGTCAACTGACCTTTGGACCCCCCGAATCCGCGCCTGGTACTAACCCACACACAAATAGTAAATATCGTCAGCAGCATCATTTAAGAGTCCCGAGGTTCAATCCCGACAAAGCCGGAAAATATATAATTGGTGGAATTTTGCCACCCCCCTTTTATTGTGATGAATCGGCTTCCGGGGACCGGGTGTCACGTTGTGTGTATTCTAGAACCATGTTCTTGAGTCATGTGCTGATATAGTAAGTAGGCTCAGAAAGTGCGAAATAAATCACGGCTCCTCAAAACTTGGCCAAATGAACATTGCCCTTATTGGGGATGCGCTGTATGTCCTCCTGGCGGTTGCTCCCTAATTATAACCACGGTTCCTCACCCACCACGTGTGTTTGACTCGGCAGATGTCTCCCTCCCTTCACTTTCCCGTTAGCTGCTCTCGAGGGGGTTCCGTCTCAAGCGCAGGGGTGCCAACTCGAGAACTGTAGCTGTAGTCCAATCGTCATTGAAAAGGCCTTTGTTAAATAATATCTTTTTTTTTTGCTGCTAAAAATTGAACATGTCTTGTGTTATTTCACAGGTATGGATGATATCTATTAAAAGTGACAGCTGCAGATCACACGAATAGACGTATGAACACATAAAAGTAGATATTTTGACTTGTAAAGCTGTCAGTTAAGGTTCTTCCCATTAAGATTGGACTATATGCCAATGTCGTTTTGACGTGTATAATATATTTCCATCTCTGCTAGTAAGTAGCAAGGCACTCGTACAGGTTTTCGAATGGTCTTGGCCCTAAATCCTCGTTGACTTGGGAGGTAGAGGTTCGGTTCTTGCCCGGATGTTTTAGAGGTGGTTTCACACATGAGTTTTTATCACTGTAATTTTCCCACCCTTTCTTAAACCAGGGGTTCTTAAACTTGTTTGTACCGCGAACCTCTTTGGCATGCTGGTGAAGCTAATGGAAGCCTCCGCAGAATAATAATTTTAAATGCACAAAATAAAATGTATAGGATTACAAACTAAATCAATTATATTAAAATACGATCTGCTATCAATTTTTTTTCAAATGTGTAATATGGTAATTTAAAGTGTTTTTGTAAGTAAATCAGTTTGAAGTTACAATTTCACATTTCCCTTGAAATTTATCCACGGACCGTTTTAGCTGTCGTGGACCCCAGTTTAATTAAACCCTGCTCTAAGCTATATTCATCCCCAGTGGCCCCCCACTCCTTAAAGGTACGGCAAAGCGTTTTGTATCACCGTGTACAAGACATCCTCACGACATCGCAGAGGCTAAATAATACTGAAACAATTGCTACTAAAGGCAACATGCCACTATCATCTTCCTCTCTGACTATCCGATCGGACTTGATACCTATGCATTAATTACTCTAACGGCTAAGGAATGAGGAAGGCTGAAGTTTATAGGAAGTGTACCCGCATTTGCGTGGAAAGTGAGTGAAACAATTTAGGAAAAACTACCTTCAGTACACCCGACCGGGATCGAACCAGGGTTTCCCCGTAATTGGCACTTTGGACCATTGCGAGGCGGGAGTAACGCTTTAGACCACGTGTCCACCGAATTACGTAAGCGAGGCTCTTAATTTGTTTTCTGATTTTATATTTTAAACTTTTGAGTACACATCTAATCTGGATAGTCAATCCTGGCATTAGAAAACCCTGGAAGGTATGTGAAAATACCTGGTAGGTGCTGATATAATCATTCAGTTCAGAAAGTGCACGTTACAATACATAAAATCTACCTTTTTATTTAATCCCGGTGACCTGGCGGTCTAGGGGTAAGGTGTCAGACTTCTGTGCTGGTGGCCGGGGTTCAATCCTCGGTCCCGGCACTGATTTATCTGATCACCAAACCCTTCCTTCACCTCTGACAAGACATCTTGTGAATGTGAGGAATGCCAGGTCTCCACCGTGGTTCGGATTCCACGTTAAACTGTAGGTCCTCCATTTCATCTCACAATCACCCTACCATTACACATTAGCGTAAGTGCGTATAACCCGAACGGGTAGTAAGACGCGGTGCTAATAATAATAATAATAATAATCATATTTAATTCCCCCCACTGCGTCAAAGTACCCATTCGAGTTACACGGTTAAATGTTTTGAATGCATGATCTCGTACTTGTTCTGTAAATCGCTTGACCTCTCTACTCCCAGCCAGACCATGTTTCATTCTGTAATGTTGCACATTCACCTGTAGCTGAATACACCTTGTTCTAGTTCCCAGACAGGCTTGCGTTGCTTCACGTCTGCTTGGGACTTGTTTAGTCTAAGAGGGTTTATTTACACCCAGCAGCCCTCCCACATTTCTTAGCTCGTGTGGGCCGTTTGATTGGTTCACAATACGCCCGGAAGGATCGTGCCGTGTTTAGTCTCCTCCGGTATAATTACATTCAAGTTGGGAATGAACGTTTAGTGTCGTACTAAAGACGCAAGATCAAAGTTTTATAATTTATTTTAATCTATTGTTTCAGCCTTATAAAGGTTTGATTTAAGGGAGAAATGAGCAATTAATAAAAAGTTGGCCTTCATTTGCCCGAGTTCACCCTCTCCCCCTCCCCCAAAACATCACAGGCTATTATTATCAATTTCTTTAAATCCTTATTGAATTTAGCAGTGGTCTGCCGATTCAAAATCAAGTCCATTGTGTTTGCAGCCAATGCTGTTGATCTTATTTGAAAGTTGTATTACTGTAAAAGATAATGTCAACTAAAAAAAACATGTTTTTATCGTGTAAAGATATATTTTTTCTTGCATTCTCTAATTGTGAATGTGCTCTTTTTCACTGTGTCACTGTTTATTTTCTTAACCACCGCGTCTTACTACCTATTCGGGCTATACGATAATGAGTAAGGGATGAGGAAGGTTGAACTTAGAGGAAGTGTATCCGAGTTTGCGTAGAGAGTGAGTGGGAAACCACTTAGGGAAAAAAACCTCAGTTCACCCGATTGGTTTCGAACCACGATCTCCTCGTTATCGGCATTCTACAATATTGCGAGAGTAGCGCCTTAGACCATACGGCCACTGAATGGGTCTTTTTAAGTGAGTGACACGAAACATATTTATCAATACAAGAACAACTTTACCAACATAATATAGCAGAATTAGCTCTTGTCTCAGTGCTGTTGGCCTTTAAATGATCATGATTGTCTCAAAGTTATTTATTATACCTTTTGTCAGATAACGCGTGTTTGCTTTGGATGTATTTTTACATAAAATGTTGATTCATTGATCCTCTTAGCTCGTTCAATATTATATTAAGAACTCTCCTTATACTTATTTATTTCTCCTTCACTTTAATACTGGTGGTAACGTGGTGTTAGGCATCAAGTTCGCAACATTTTGGTTTGACAACTATGAGGAGGACGAGGTTTGAATCTCGGCCGATGCACTGGGGTTGCTCTTTCATTTATGATTCATCACTGGATTTACCATCCTTTCTCCACGCCAATGTGGGTGCATCTAGTCAATATTACCCTTCTATCCACCCTTATTACATGTTGTGCATTAAAGGATTAATTTAAAAAAAATTTTGAAATATTCTAACAATTTATTTTCTTTGTTTCAGGTAAGATAAAACCTCATACTCGCACGTAACCACACGCATGTTTGGTAAGTGAGAAATAAACTAGGGCTTTTAACTTTTAGTGAAAACCATATTTATTGTTGTGAATCTAACCCGCCTCGGTGGCGTAGTTGACTAACGCGTCGGTCGTGTTGAGCTCGATTGCTGAGGACGGGGAGATCGAGGTTCGAATCTCGGTCGGGTGAACTGGGGGTGGTTTTTCCTAAATGGTTTTCCACTCTCCCTCCACGCAAATGCGGGTTCACTTCCTCTAATTCAACCTCCCCAATTCCTAATCCATTAGAGTAATTAGTACTTAAAGCGTATAACCCGAACGGGTAGTAAGACGTGGTGCTAAATATTATTATTATTGTTGTGAATCTACTCTCATTTTTATAAAATTTTGTTGGAAGTCTTGTTTTTTTCCTCCACCGCGTCAAAGTATCCGTTAGGTCAAATACGCATATACTAAAACACTTATAGAATAGGGACGAGGTAGGTAGAATTTCAGAGGAAAGGTACACGATTTTGCGTGGAGGTGAGTGGTTAACTCTTTTGGATAAAAACGCCCCTCACTTCGCCCGACCGGGATTCAAACCTCTTATCTCCCAGTCACCGGCAGTCCACTCTAACATGAGATTAACGCTCTATACATCCTATGCGAGTTATTTCTAGAAGTATGTAGCAAATTTTTGTTTTCACGTGAAACAAAGATGTCATGTGGTTTAGTTTGGCGTATCCACGAACTGTCTTCACACGACCGACACGTAGAGATGAACAATTTTCCACAGCGGTGGCTTGGGGTGGAGGTGGCCCCTAGAGCCTATTGTACTTTAAAATACAGTGTGTAAGAGACGAGTAGGTTATAGAAGGGGGCGGGGTAGTTAGGAAGCACGGAGGATGGGGGGAGAGACAAATATTGGGACAACCTTAATATTATTTTAGTTAACTTATTGATGATAACAAATTAAACTATGATTTATGGACATAACTGGTCTACAAAGGCTCACATTCATTTGTGTCTTTACTAGTTTTTTTTAGCACCGCGTCTTACTACCCGTTCGGGCTATACTCCTATGTACTAATTACGTTAATGTATTAGGGGCAAGGAAGGTTGAATTTACAGGAATTGTACCCGCATTTGTGTGGAGAGTGAGTGAGTTGAAAAACATTTAGAAAAAGTCTCCCTCAGTGCACACGAATCGAACCCCGATCTCCCTGTCATCGGCAGTCTAGCCTATTGCGAGAGTAGCGCGTTGGACCGTGCGGCCACCGAAGCAGGTGTTACTTAGCCCTGGGTGTTACTAGTTCTACTGCTTCTACTACTATTTCTACCATTGATTATTATTATTCATTTAATCAGTTGAAATTAATCAACGGGGAAAAAAATTAAAATTTTCCGGAAAAAATATGGGGAAAATGTTGCGTCTCACATCTCTGCCGACACGTTACTCTGTGGACTGACTAACTGCAAGGTTATTATATTAGAAGGTCCGCACGTCGTGGTGAAAGTAGAAAAACCCGTATTGACTGGCGGGGCATGACCTCTTTGTAAATCCCCCTTGATCACCATTCTTTCTCATCCTTTATTGAAAGTGGCTTTGTTACAAGCTTTCAAACAAAAGAACAGTGCTTATCTCATTCCCCCTTAATTTATTACTGTTTTTATTCGTTGTTGGGGCTCTTCACTTTTTTTTTTTACATTTAGCCTCACCATCTCTCTTATCTAGTTTTCTATAGCAACTATACATCTAGTCTATTCTTGTTTTATTTAACTAATTAAGATTTATTTGTCTTGCCTCGTTTCACTTTTCCCTTGGGTTGTTTATTTATATTATTATTTCTGTCCTTCTACTTCACTTTCCTTGACTGATAAGTGTCTTCAGAACAAAGACCCTCCCCTAATATACATCCATTTATATGTATAACATTAGCTGGCGGCAAGAAAAGTTACATCTATTTATACGCAATCATACTCGCGTCTTTCTTTCACTGTTTATATATTTTATATTATTATGGTAGAGCGAAACATATATTTGTAATCGCTAAACATGTCCATAAGTAATAAAATCGAGGTAACGCAAACTTTACATGTTCCGGAGTCCAGAGGTAAATTTATTCTCAACTCCTGAGCGCTGATGATGCTGCTGCAGATCAATGTGATTGGACCCACTCAAGGATCCCTCAAGCCAATCACATCCCGGATGCAGGGGTCAAGTGTACTTGACTGCCCTTGTTCATTAATACCCTCGCGCTAACGAGAGTCTCACACCTGACTCACCTTTTTATCCGCCATGCTCAGGCCAGGGTACACCTCCACCGCTGAGCTGAGTGATCTGATTGTCGGTGGGAGAGCGGACTAAATGCCAAGATCTTGTTTACAGGTGACGGAGTTTGATTCCCGACAGGGTGTGCAGAGGGTGTGTGTGTGTACACCATTGGTTTGCCACTGTATTTATGCGGCCGTCCTTTTGTTTAACTTGCTTACGTAATATCAAGGCTGTCATTAGAGACCTACGCGGATCACTGAAATAGCATTCGCACCGCCTCAATCCATATCCGCAAACTTTGCCTAATACCTACATCCGCGGATATTTTAACGGTTCGTAACGATCGGTACCATAGTACCAGCTAATTTAACACAGTATGAAATTAATAATATTTATTTTGTTATTTGAGTTATTTAACGCGGACTTTCTGAACCGACTGATTATATCAGCACGGAGAATTTCTATGAGCGAGAGCGAAAGGGCCTACCAATTTTCCGGGAAAGCTATTTTCACATAGATTCCAGAGTTCTTTTACATACCACAATCGACATGGGGACAGACGGCTTTACTTCCCCTCTGTTATTTAAATGTTTGAGAGGAATTTTGGAAATAATATTGTTAGATGAAAATATATTATTTATTGACACTACATAGCTATATACTTTCTTTAATAATCATGAAGGGCTTTTTGTTGAAGAATAAATTTTAGTAGCTTGTAACTCTTTCCGCGATCCACGCTTATATAGTTTATTTTCATCTACCTGGCTAATATTATTGCGGATATTCGAATTATGATTCTTGATACAAGCTTTTAGACCTAACAATCCTATAATCTAGGACATAAGCTGAGCCACAATACATTAGGCTGTCTTCATTTGTTTGTTTTATTTTTATTACGCCGCATCTTGCTACCCGGCCGGACTATCCACATATTTATACCAATGGATTAGGAATTAGCAAGGTAGAATTTATAGGAAATGTACATGGGTTTGCATGGAGTCAGTTAGGGGAAACCTACCTTTCACTACACCAACCGAAATGGAACTTTGACTTGCCTTTCACCAACACACCAGACCAGATGAGCTTGACGTTTAGTACACGCGCCCACTCATGCTGGTTACATCATTTATATCCCACTATTTATTTAGATTCTTTTCAAATGTTGCCCTTTCCTTCCGTAGTCTGACGGATCTCAATGTCAGAAATTGGACCGGTTATTTAGAGAAAGGTGGAGTGTCACCAGAAATTTTATATATTTAATTTACCTAACATACTCACCATCAACATGAAGTAAAAAGAGATCACATTTTTGGTTACCTATCCTCTGGGTTCTTCAGCTTGATATAGCAAACCTACTCGTTACTTTAACCAAGGGCACTGTTCTGAAAGCAACTGAATAGCAGCTAACACGCAATTGGGCGATTACAAATACATTCATCTAAATACATGTTAACTGATACCTCGTGGGAAAGAACCGCGGCCTCTTGGGAACTAAATGAAGACCTTTCCACTGAGACAAACTACCACAGGATTGGTCTCTGTTACCTCTGGTTTCATTTATTAGTAGGTATACGCTTTAAAGCAGGCGCGTCATGCATACTACGCCCGTATTGAAAATTTAAAATGCTGAGAGAGCTGCGTTAAAAAAAAAAGGCATCATTTTCACTATTGTAAATAAAAATAACTTTGACTTGGTACTTTTTATCACAAAATTAAAGTTCATATATAAAACAATAAGACCCACCCTCTACTTTTCCCCCATAAGTTGTTTCGGTTCCTTTTAAGTGTTTTTTCAATGAAAACACTGTGAACATTTTTGATCCGATGCAATTAAAGTTGACAAAATATAGCCTCCACAAATGGCGTGTTTCTAAATTTTCTATTGCAAAAAGATGATTCGGACCGTATTGCATGTTGGTTAGTAAAGGTCTTCGGTCCGCACAAAATGAATCGGGCGAAAAGATAAGGGGTATTATTCACGGCGCAAATCCTAAAGCCGGAGCAAAAAGAAATACCAAGGATCGACTTCACTGTGCTTCAAAATTTTGCCAAAAAACTTGTTCGTATTTTGACTGTGAGAAAGATAAAGGTTCATAAACTTGGCCCCGCCTATGGAAGCACTAACGACCGGACCTAGTGCAATCGTTAGTGCTGCTCAATAAACTCAAAAAATTCGTTAGTGCCACATTTTTGTGGAAGCTATAAGCCAAAATCATTGGGCGGGGCAAAATTGACTTCAACCTGGCCCCGCCCACTATCTCACAGTCCAACACTTACGAAAACACCTAAAACAATCAGTGCTGCGTTAGTGCTGTATTTATTGTTAAATTGAAGTCCAAAAGAATGCTTTAGGCTCGCACCATCAACATTTCAGGTATTTTTAGAACCAAGTCTTACTACCCGTTCAGGCTATCCGCCTATCTACTAATCACGCTAATGTGATAAGGGCGAGGAAGGTTTAGTTTGGAAGAAGTGCACCCCCATCTGGGTGGCGTGACATTTTAAAATCATTTAGGAAAAACTACTCTCAGTGCATCCGACCGTGTTTATTGAGTAGCACTAACGATTGCACTAGGTCCGGTCGTTAGTGCTTTCATGGGCGATGCCAAGTTTATGCACCTGAAAGATAAGATAGCATCAAAACGGTTTTTTCTGACAATTCGGCCAACCTTCAAACAGGACTGACTCAACTCAAACGCGTCGTATACTAGGACGGGACTCTGCTAATATATGTTCGAGGCGTCCGGACCCCGGCTCACCTCCGCTATCTCTCTCGTATCTCAGTTAATTGGCGTGTTCTTATGTCTTCAATTAGCACCTCGCCCTGTTCATCCTTCCCTCGTGTTTCCTGTAGGTCCAAGAGACACGTCTATTGTTGTATTGTGCTTAGCTGTGTCGTTCGTTGACTTTTCTTCCCCACCAGGCCCACGAGTTAACGGGACATCACTATTAAATACTCATACATTTTTTCTTTAAAAACAACTTTTTAATGAAGAATGACATAGATAGACACGGGAATTTAACCCGGGACCTTTGACTTAGCGTACCAATGCTCTACCACGTGGTTTATCCATGATTCGTCCCGTGTTCAGGGTAATTATTCACTCATAATTTATGGCTGAGCTTGTTATTGCAATTTGTATTGAATTATAATCTTAAATCAATTAACTTTTCGGAAAGTTAAAGTCTTCTGCCTTTGACCGTCCTATTTTGTTTTACGTCTGATACGATGACACACTTAAAAAAGGTGGCCATTTCATTTCTTCGGAACTAAACTAACCCTGAATTTTCTGACGTAGGAACATTTTTTAACTTGGCGGGAAAGATTTTTATCATAACTCTTCAAATCATTGTTATTTGGGAACAAAGCCATCTCAACACACGAACTAACTAGTATGGTAATCATCTTAACCTATAACTACATCAAGCTTGACGAAGCTACTCCCAGATTCAAAGTTTTACTATTTTTCTAATAACAAACATATCCATCTTAGTGATTGAGTTGTGTAGGGTAACTTTAAAAAACACACTTGCATTATAAAATAAATAAATAAAGGGAAAACTACTTTAAGGCACTCGACCAAGATTCTACCCCCCCACCCTCCTCATCCCCCTTCTTCTTTCCGTCAACCAAGTGAATTAAATACAAGACTAATGCCTTGGCCTGTTCTTTCATTGTTTTAAGGTATTTGGGGTTTAGTTTGCGCTTTAAACACAGGGCTATGTCAGCTTGCTAATAAAGAGTAACTTAAACAATATTGGGGTCGTGGTGACCTGGCGGTCTAGGGGTAAGGTGTCAGACTCCTATGCTGGCGGCCGGGGTTCAATCCCCGGTCCAGGCATAAATTTATCTGATTACCAAACCCTTGCTTCACCTCTGACAAGACATCTTGTGAATGTGGGGAATGCCAGGCCTCCACCGTGGTTCGGATTCCACGTTAAACTGTAGGTCCTCCATTTCATCTCGCAATCACCCTAACACTACACATTAGCGTAAGTGCGTATAACCTGAACGGGTAGTAAGACGCGGTGCTAATAATAATAATAATAATAATAATAATAATAATAATAATAATAATATTGGGGTCAAAAAGCTCCACATGAATAATACATTCTTAGTCCAATAACGTGTCAACCTTTTGCTCTGTCTTAATTTGACTCTCGGTCAGCGCCAACAAATATTTTGAGGACTACCCTGAAAGTGTTACATCTCACCAAGTATTGAGACAATAGTCCGTTTTGTCCTGGATCTAAGTTGGAATAATCTGCTAAAAACGCCTAGTCTACTTGATTTGATTCTAAACTCAACTCAACTGCTGCCCATATTGCCTATTGGACGGGATGGAGGTGTAGTACGGGTCACAGTGTGGTGTGATGCTAGGCTGGTACGCTGGCGTGCTGAGGATACAGACGGGCCCTTGTTGACTGTCGTGACAGGAAGTCGCTAGTTACCACGCGGGGTCATGGGTTCATTTGTGACCTCCCGCCATTCACTGCGCCCTAGTCGTCCATTGTCTTGCCCTACAGTAGTTGGGGGGAGATCATGTGGAGGCATGTAGAGTACTTGTGTAGCGTGTCAATCAGGTTGATTGATCACCTACAGCGGAAAAATCTAACTATTTATCTATATTNACTTGCTATTTTGAGAACACTATGAGGAGGAAGTCTATTCCGTGTCATAAGGGAAAGCGGTGTGGGCCGGAGATTTGAGGGGTATAATAGTGTCATTCATCAGGATTTTACTCTCATTGATTGACACTTGGGCTTGTTTTTTGTGATGAAAACTAAAGCTTTGAATTATATTAGGATATTTTCACAACGTAAAATGTGTGTACAAATCACTTTATGCCAAATCCGAATTAGTATTGTGAGAACCTCACTGGTGTTTTTGAGATACTCATACTCGAATATGTTCATTAAAATAGCTTTCTATCTACAAAAGTTTGGGGGTTGACTGTAATTATAGTCTACTTCCAACTCTTTGGTGTGCAGGGCCCTACATCCCTCCTCTAACCCCCCATTTTCCCAACATTTTAATTTGCTTCTGTTTCCACAAGGCTTGCGATCAGCGTTCACACTCCTACGGTAAGTAGGGCCTTTCACTCTCGCTCATAGAAATTCTCGTGTGCTGATTTAATCATTTGGTCCAGAACGCGCACGTTAAATACCTCAAATAAATCTAACCTGCCTGCTATTTCGTTTATTATTTATCGTTCACGACACGTGCCAAAGGCGGAAAACTGCCATATACTCGTCCTTTGTGGAGATTACCGAATAACACGTCTAGCCTAGGATTTTTGTGTTAGATTAATATTGTTTATGATTAGAGCTATGTGTGTCTTCACTATTCTTTTATACAAAGGCTAACATCTTTATTTATAACAGCCTAAACTATAGGTTACTTAACTATTTATCCTAGTCTCTACTGTCAACTTTTTCAAATGCCCTTCAAACAATTTCTTATGTTTTATAAATAACCTGAGAGATACAGCCCTTTGCTAATTGAATGCACGTTAAGCATCCCAATCACATTGATCCTAGTTTGACGGTGTAAAATAACTTCTTAGTTGTGAATATTTAACATACATGGCTTACATGCTAATTACATTTATTACAAACACGCCAGCCATAACCTCAGCCGTTATTTTACCATTAAGAGAGGGAAAACTCCCAACTTAAGCAATCAAACATTTTTCGACCATGAAAGGAATTAAATCCGCGATCTCTTAACTCTGTACTCAAACCTTACCGAAGTGAATATTCGGACAGTTATATTTTTATGCACAGCTTCTGACTATCAGTCCAGATCTCTATTTTACGCACATTTGCTCTAATGAGGAAGGGATAATTCATAGGAAATGTATCCGCATCGTTTGCGCGAAAGGATACTTAAAAACCACTCTCATCTCACCCACCCAGGATTTGAATCGCGAATCCCCGGTCGCTGGCAAACCGGATTAGTAGAGTTCGAGACGTGGAGTCAACCGTTGCGGCTGACGAGTATAGTAGCAATTTCCGTAATAATAAGTTTTCAATCTCACTCGTCAAATTCTGTCCCTCTACGTGTAGCGCGCGGGGATCCTCTGGGCTTGTTAGTACTATTCTCGAAGTAACGCGTACAGTACGCCATGCAGGAGTGAGTAATGTAACGTGTTATGTAGTGTGGGAACGTCGTGACCAGTCAAGCTACCTGGTGACTCAGGGCCAGGCCATACACAGGTATATATATATTCCGTTCACGATAGGTTTTTACCTGGATGACAGTTAGAAAATCATATGTTTAGGTTTTGGGTTGAACACTTGTAAAAGATCACAGTTTTGTTATAAATGTAAATATCTTTAATTAACTGTTATATATTACATTTAAAATAACGTAAACTTAAGTTTTCTCATACTATTTCATTTTTTAAAATAATTTCTTTTTGTCCAACTCGAAACAATATTCTAAACATAATTAAAAGTACTTATTCTTCGTTTTGGAACGTTACTGATTTTGTTTACTATAGTGCATACATCAATACCTTTTAATACAGGCATCGTATTTACTTGGAAAAGAGAAAATTCTTGTAATTTTTTTTACATACAATACTTGATTTTATGATTATTTTATCGTATTTTGAAATATTTAACTGAATAAAGTATTTTCATCAAACTGCGTGTCCGCATCATTGTAAAAAAAAACTCGTTTACCGTTATGTTCAATCATATGGTTTAAATTCGTTTGCCGCCAATTTGAGGCTATGTTCGTTAGAAGTTTTTGTGAAAGTGGTGTGAATATTTTTTTAAAGAGGAATAAAACGATAAATAAACTTTGTATCCGACCTAAAATAAATATATACATAATATTGGCCTAAATCACATTAATATATTACCATCTGTTTTCATTACAGTCATCCAAAGTGATAGATGTCAGCTGTTGGCGTAGTGATATATTAGGGATTACTTCTAGTAACATTTCGAGCTGTCATTCAGGTAAACTTAGCTCGTGAATGGCTTATACAGACCCACAGCCTCCAGGTTAAAGTGCCTGTGCTCATTGGGAGAGCTTGAGTCCTTCAACAAGGGTGTCAAAGGGGGGGGGGGGATTTTTTTTAAATCTCTATTTAAACATGGTTTCACTAAGAAAATACACAAATATCCTTCTCAAGTCAATAGGCTGGCTTCCACAAAGCTAGATTCAGGTAGTGACCCAACCCCTCTTCACATAATCCTACCTCACAAAGAGTTTACTCACATTGCACATTACAATAATGAACAGTGCACTTTTGGAAGGCTTTTTCACCTGAGCGTTACCCGCTTAGGTGGCTGCATGGTCTAAGGTTTCACTCTCGCAGTAGATTTATTGTCGACGGCGAAGAAATCAAGGTTAGAATCTAGGTGGGGTGTATTGAGGTTTTTTCCAAAATTGTTTTTCACTCCTCCTCCATGCAAATGTGGGTACACTTACGCTAAGTATAACCTTCCCTTTATCCCAAAAACCACTATTGTAATTAGCACATAAGCGTATAACCCGAACTGGTAGTAAGACGCGGTGCTTAAAGAAAGGAAACACACTGTTCATTGACACTAGCGAACCCCAGTGTTGGTGGACTCAACTTGACTTCCATAATATCCTTGTCTGTGGGTCAGGCTTACAACTATTTCATATCATCGGAGGGGGGGCGGGTCGTTAAAAATCCGAGCTACAAGTGCTTGGAATTTATAAACAATATAATTATTGTGCTCTGCGATCATTTATAATTTCGTCCTAAAGGCAAACGTATCGCTACTACACCTCCATAGTAACCTCTTAAAGCTACTCTATTCTGGCCTGTTAATACATTTAGTTCATCAGATTCCCGCACTAGTCTTATGCCACATTCCTTTGTATCAGGATCCCAAAATTCGACAAAGACCCGCATCGGTGGACATACGGGCTGAGACGTTATTATCGTATGGTCTAGTTTGCTGACTATGGGGAGGTTGGGGTTTGTATCTCTGCTGGTTATACTGAATTTTATTCTTAAATTGTGTTCCCACACTCCCTCCACGCAAAAGTGTGTACATTTTCTCTAAATGTTTTTCCAACAAAAAATGATGCTCAAGAACAAGTTCTCTAAGAGAGATGGTCTTGATCCACGCTACAGGGTGTCTACCATCCGGGAAAACTGTAATCAGCCGGGAATTTGCTAAATTAAAAAAATATGGGAAAATGTTGTTTTACTCAAAATATGAAATATAATAATCACTAAATCAGTACATTACAATTTGATTCAAACTGTCTTTATTTATTTTTTATCTTTGTATAACATTTTATAATCTAATAATCTTAGTAGAATGTTAATACAGGTTAAAAAACATGTTTATTTGAATGTTAAAACTTATTATTATTATTCATAAAAAATAAATAAAAAACGTTCAGGGAGCGGGTATAAGGTTGTGACATACTTTTGAGTCGGGAATTTTAGGAAATTATCAAGGGAAATCAGGGAAAAAGTTTCTAATCTCATTGGTAAGGTTGATAAGACACCATGACGCTGCTTGGTTCTGGTGGGACTGTCTTGGTAATCTGCACATGTTGCCAGTATCAGCTTGACGCTTGGAGGCTGTATTCATCTCACATTGTCTCCTTTTCTGGGTCGTCTTTTCTCTTCTCGGCTAAGAAATTAATTTCCAGACGCGCTGTCGTCTCTTGCTTGACATCTTGCGATATTTTTCTCCACGCTTCACGCCTCCATTTTGTTTTCTAAACTAAACCCTTCGTCTGGCTAAGATAAGTTACAGGTTGAATTTTGTTCCTCTATTGTAATTTTTTTTACAACATAGTGTTATCGAAGCTATAAAATTTTCGCCATATAAGTTTGATTATTGTTACGCAGGACCATATGAAAAATTTAGAACTAAAGAAGCCCATCATCATCATATATATATATTTCAAAATAATTGAGATTGTGATAAAGTTGTCGGAAACATTTTAAAACTAAACGAAACTAATTTTACATAATATTTCTTTCGTTTACATTAAAATAATTTTCTTTTTATTACCAGGGTATAATTATTGTTTTGAATTTTAAACATTTAACGGATTTTCAGACGTTCTAATTATTTTTTTCGGGAAAAATATGCATTATCATAATTTTTATGCTCGTTTTTCTATCATGACAGAACATACCGTACGATTGACTAACACTAAAAAATAAAATCATTTCAAAATAAATACACCCAACATTGTAAGATACAGTAGCCCCATGGCTTCTTTGGAGCTGACTGACAGCTCGCAGCTGACTTCTAACGGTCAACATTTAAGTATATACTTAAATTTTGACCGTCATAAGTGACAGCTGCCTAACACATGTTTTTGCAGATCATATGGTTCGGCGTAGGAATATATAATTTGGTCTGGTATATTTTCAAAGCTTTTAGCTGTCAGTCAGCACCAAAGAAGCCATGGGGCTACTGTAGTTACAGATAAAAGATTTAAACTCTTTTGTTACCTGTAACATTTTTACCCGTGACGAGCTTGTCCTAATTTTCACGGTGACAAGACGTCTGTGTTTGGAAACCTGATACACCTCCGCGCTAACACTTAAGGTCGCTATAAATACTTTGCACTCCTCTGCACGAGATGAATCATGCACACAGTTCGCCAAACAATGGCGCAGGCTGGACTCGACTGGAGAGCAGACTATGAAGGCGTCGAGCCTCCAACGGTTGTTCATTCTCTAGTCCAGATGGTCTAGAAGTTTCTATGACTAAACTTGTGACGAACACGTGAGGTAGTAATAATAGTGATTTAGAATTTACTATAAGCCTAAAGGCGTGTTCTCACTTGTCGTATTCAATTAGATACCTAATCATTTCCAATTATTCATTTAAAAAAAATGAAAATGAAAGGAATTGGTCCACGTGTGTCCTTGATCATGATGAGACTGATCAACTATGGTTTACTTATAAAAATGGTGTCGTTGCGAGCTGCGATTTGTGAAATATGTGTGCAGCTATTGCTCGAGCTAGAACGTAATTATATTATGCTAAGTAAAAATAAATAAGTGTCTCAACACACATTTCATTAAAGGCTTTCTGGCCTGTCCAGACATCAACACAAGTCGAAACTGGAAAACATATTTTCACTTTTGATGAAAGCGTTAAATAATGATTC
Organism: Timema californicum; assembly: GCA_902141385.1. Classification (NCBI taxonomy): domain Eukaryota; kingdom Metazoa; phylum Arthropoda; class Insecta; order Phasmatodea; family Timematidae; genus Timema; species Timema californicum. Next base: position 59,685 of record CABFOW010002198.1, read on the forward strand.
ATTATAATGAAATGAATGTTCTGACTTCCATTTTATATTAATGTTCAGTGAATCGTTTAAAATGATCACTTGAAAATTACACTTGAGAACTCGCCTTAAGTGAAGTACCATGTGCTTATAATAGTTGATTGAGGCCTTAAAAATAGTGTTGTAGCTTAATTTAGGAGTAATTTACTCTCCGCTACGAAGCGGGTGACTATCTATAAATTTTGTCTAAGAATCTTGGGTTCAATAAGAATATTTTTTTTCTTTGTGGTATTTATCTCCATATTTTCTCCACTCTTTAACGAATGCATTCCTTTCATTCTCCGCCTTCGCTAATCTAGTCTCAGATGTGTGGGTCAGCTAACATCGGTAACAGATCACCTCGTTCTTATCTGGAACAACTTCCTTTCACTGGACGTCCCCGTCGGTCTCGTGTTGGTCGCCAGGAGAAAGTTTTCACTGCGCCACATTTCGTGTCAACTATTTCATTACGTCAGAATAGCTTTGGACCAGAAAAGGCAGATTTAATAAAGGTAAATGCTAAACGTCAATATCGCCTAGTCTAGTTTTCCGGTCACGGAAAACTCTTGAGTGCGAATACCGGCTGGACTAAGGTTGCTGTTCCTAAATAGTTTCCCACTTTATCTATATGCAAATGCATGTTGACTATTTTGTCCCTACCTTACTCAGGTAATTAAATACAAATATCCTGCTCAGGTAGTAAGTAAGATGCGATGCAAAACAAAAAGGGCTTTCAACCACGCAACTAATAATCAAGCTATTTAATGCTTTAACGTAAGGAAAAAACATTCTCCATAAGCGACATAAATTACGCTGGAATGTAAGAAAACCTTGTTCCGCCAGTTTCCCCGTGAATATAATGAAACAATTGATTTATTTTTGGTAGAAAGCAAAGCTTCACCTGTTTCTAACACACTTCTTTTCTTCGTACGGGGGTTTGAGGAATGCGTGGAATCACTTGATAATGGTATGCTCTTTGCCTGAATTGTAGGCTACAAAACATTTTTATAGGGCGTGGGTTCGGCATGTCTGATAGAATGTTTAATATTGCCAAGAGCGAGCATTTAGTGTTGGCGAGCTGCTCCGTAATGTAGGTTATAACTACCGCCTTGTGCTTCATTGGATTGTTTATATACTCGTAAACGCAACGAAAGTTTAGTCTGTAAAATAATAGTTATTATATGTTTTTTACAAAACAAAACCATAGGTACCCATAATATCTTAATATCAAATTAATTAGAAAATGACAACTGGGAGAATCGAACATGGAACCTTTGGTTCCACCCGTAAATGCTCTAGTTTTACCATTAGGTTTTCCAGGTTTTACTCGTGCCCAAGGTAATACGTATATAGTTCATTATTTTAAGGTAAAGTGATGGTGGATGTCTACGTTTTTCAACTGCTTGTCGCTACCCTTAATTTGTAGTGTACAGTGAGAACCTACGTTGATTTCCATCTACCACTTATTTAAGTTTATTTAAAGTTGAGTGGCAATACAAAAATTAGTCTTGTCTCGTGGATCTATCTGCTTATCTTGCCTTGCAACTATTCGTGTCTCTTTGGTTCAAATTCAGGGTGGGTACATTAAGTGGTTGGTTAAAAGTCGCTCGAAGCTGGCTGTAAACCAAGTCTCTACGTCACAAAAAGTGTGTGAAAAACCAACATCAAATTCCGGTGTAGCTCTTGACGCAATTACAGGACTACAGATACAAGTTTATTTTACACTTTTTGAACGGGAACCACCCAAACTTAAACTGATTAGTGACTAATCATAGGTTTGGTCGGAAATAGACCAGGAACCCTCAGAATAATAATACGTTTGGTCGACTCACGACTGATCACAATGTGTTCGAAAGAACGCGGTTCATTCTTAAATTATCTGCAGGGTTGACTTCACGATAACTACTCTGTCTTTATTGACCTGGGCTGACCTTTTTCCTTAACTATTTTTTCAAACCGGTCAGGTAATAGCTAATACGTCAGAACGTATCGATACAACATTCTCAGATCAATTACCTTTCTGAGCCTGTCTCCCAGAAATGCCATTCTGCGCTGTGGCTATGCCGGTTTCCTCCCCAAAGGGGACTAAGGGAATTGATTATAGCCGCAGCCCGGTGTAACTTGGCAACAGCGTGACGTCTCCATGACAACACCGCACGGGGGCTGACATTTCCAGTCATTCACCGACGCGACGCCCCCTCTCCGCGCTGCTGTACACGTGTGGATACCGACATTTTACTACGGTGGAACAAATGAATTATCGAAATGTGACTGCGTTTGTGTGACTAATTCTACGCGTCTGAAATAGCGAGTCCATGATCAAACGATGGATTTCTTCGAATGTTTCTGCACATTGATCAATTTGTCTAAACTAATTTATGTTAGTTAGTACGCTATAGTACTAGTGCTGACCATCAGTCACCAAGATTATGTTACCCTGAACTGAAGGAAGAGAGGGAATTTAAATAAATACACCAACACTCGTTCGAAAGGAATTGTGGGAGAGCCATCCTAAAAGAACAATACGTTGGTTGTATTACAGCTTCCTCAGACAAAGCCAAGTTTGATAACCGAGTAATTAACTCCTGGTAAGTTTTATTAGGTTAGGTTAGGTTAGGTTAGGTTAGGTTAAAATCAAACTTGTACTTTTGGACACACGACGGGGGGAAATAACAGAACAAAATAACCTGCTGCACCTCCAGGAAGTTGGTTATCAGGTAGCAACTAACCCACACGGGTAGTGATATCTCTTCCTTCACAACTGGGAACATAATCAAGACCCTCCTTTCTCTCTTACCAAAATCCTCCGACATGGTCGGGAGCGTTGAGACGTAACACTGCAGACTCTTGACCAACTCCTTCGGAGAGATGGTGCGATTCCCTGTTACGACATATTAAAATAAATAGACACCGTGAGAAAATAAACGGAATAAGATAATAGTCCAATTTTCATAAATATAGCTGAAATAAAAGCTACTAGATCTAACTCAAGGCCTAAGTTGTGTGCTCTGTAGCTGTTACTTATCAAAAACTATAGAAAAACACTAATATTATAGTAAAACGGAATCAATGTTGACAGCTTAAAAATATATATAGGCCAATATGGATTCTCCCTTCCTATGAAAAGTTCACTATGAAAGCTGTCACAGGTATTTATAACTTCCTTTACTCAAAGAAACTATAAAAAAAAACTCAAAACAAAAACCTACTTGTAATGTCATGGAACGTGGCCAAGCGATAACGTTAGCCCACGTCGTTGAACAACTAGTTCAATTATCGGCGTGGACCGTTCGTAATGCGACCTTTAACTGGGTGCCGCCCCTTTTGACTTTGAGCGTAGGCTGTGCGCTATAGGACATATTTTTCTGCTATTTTCCCTATAAAGGCGTTTCATTGTTCTCACCCTTGCCCTTTTTTTAAATTTATGCAGATACATTTGTAGAATTTTTATGAATTTACGTCCCGGTTGTTTTTAACACCATGTTATATTACCCGTTTGGGTTATTTGCTTGTGTACTGGTTACACTAATGGTGTTTAGGGATTAGGAAGGTTATATTTAGATTGAATGTACCCAGCATTTGCGTGGAAAGAGTGAGAAATCAATTTAGGAAAAACACTCAGTACCTGACCGGAATAGAACCACCGTCTCCCGGTCATCTGCAGTCCACTGGAATTCAACCCCGGTCGTGCGCACTGGGGATATTCTTTTTTTATCCAGGCCTATGTTTTTAGTTTGATTGTTTTCTTTTGAATGAAAGCATATTTTAACTTATTTCACGTGATTTTTTTCTATCAATAAACTGTGTGGTTTTCAATATTTAGTTTATTTATTATACAAAATGTGAATTCAGTGAGTTAGATCATTTTTGCCCTGCTCGGTGTATGCAGCCATCCATCAGCATAGCTCATTGCGCTATAGATACTTGTTTGGTCGAGGCTAGGAGATGTGAGGCGTTTTGTGCATTATTATAGAGGCTCTGCCTCAAATATTTTAATTTACCTTTTCTTGATTTTCTTGCTTACTGTTATCCTTTTTAAATACTTACGCTTTCAATACGCTTGAGTTATAATAATAATAATAATAATTATTATTATAAATTAGCACCGCGTCTTACTACCCGTTTGGGTTACACGCACTCACGCTAATGTGTAATGGTAGGGTGATTGTGAGATGAAATGGAGGGCCTACAGTTTAACGTGGAATCCGAACCACTGTTGAGGCCTGGCATTCCCCACATTCACAAGATGTCTTATCAGAGGTGAAGAAAGGGTTTGGTAATCAGATAAATCTGTGCCAGGACCGAGGATTGAACCCCGGATTTATTTATTATTTTTGTCATCTATCATTAATAATTATGTCCTATTTTTTGTAATTATTCGTCAGTATGTAGCATTAGTTGGCTATTTATTATTATTGTTTTTATTATTTGTGCTTTTCAGTGCTGCCTGCCATAGGTCTCACGGCTGTTGGTCAACACTATAGGCTAATACATTATTATTATTATTATTACTGTTATGACGATGACCTGTCCAATTGAAAAGTTTGGTCCGACTTTCTTCGTTTCCAAGTAGCACGTGTGTATGTAGGCGACCGTGTCGTGTGTCCTGGATATGTTGGTCACTTGACAACACTGCTTGACCAGGGTATTCAACGTGCACATGAGATATTGCTATGAGCGATAGCAAAAAGGTCTACTAATTCTAATTTTGCAATGTGAATAAACTTAATTAAGATAATTTTTAAGTATAGGCCTACTCTTGTTTTAATAAATTACATTCTGCATCTCCTGTTGCAGACACATGCTCCTTCACTGTCTCGGGGATTATGGGATTTTATTTAAATATAGTGCTTACCAAACTTAGCTATATCTATAATATGAACAAAATAATGTTAACTGCTTTTGACGCTCATATTTGGAACACGAACCAAGGATTCGATCTCATTTAGTCAGTTTTTCCAGTGACGGAGAGGTCGGTGTTTGAATTCCGGATGGATGCAAGCCCCCCTCAAATGATTTTATTTGATCGTCACGCAAATTTGTATTCATTTCCTTGAAGTTATACCTTCCTTATTCCTGCTCTCTTATGGTAGCTATGCGGGCGGGTAGGCCTACGCAGCGCACATAAAATAGCTCTTGTTTTAATTTCCTAAAGAGACAATAATTGTGTCACTCCCTGGCGATATTTCTCATCCTATGTGTGTATCGCCTTGTTGCGAAAAGCCCTTGGATGACTAGTTCTAGTTGAGTTGACCTCGGTGCGAGGGTCGTGTTGTGACACTTCTCGGCGCCTCGATGTGACTGTCATCTGACCAGGTCCGTGGGAACTTCGTCATGACACAATATTGGAGGCTTGGACCGTCGCAATTTAGGGGTTTAACTAATAATGAACATATAATTATAGCGCCAGGTCTAATTGGGTAAATAGGCTGCTAACGCCCTCGCAGGTAGTTCCATGTTAAGATAAGGCTACACGGGCCGAATGTGGCGGAAAATGGGAATGTGATGCCGCGTGCCACTGCACTCCTGTTATCGAAAATCGTGTTGTGGAAGCCATGGAAGAACATTGCTCAAAGTGTTCCGGCTTCACTCCGCCTCGAATAATTACTTTATTTGATTTTTTTGAGTGGTTAGATCAGTTAACATACATTGCAAATCAAATTCAGCCCGGGCGTAAATATAGGCCTATATGACACGGTAAACACAAGTGTTTTACCTTCATATATAGTAATAATAACAACACATAAACAAGGAAGTGGGCAAGCAGGTTAAACCGGAGGCCACCTACAGTAGCCCCATGGCTTCTTTGGTGCTGACTGACAGCTCACAGCTGACTTCTGACAGTCAACATTTAGGTATATACCTAAATTTTGACTGTCAGAAGTGACAGCTGATAAACACATGTTTTTGCAGATCATATGGTTCGGTGTAGGGATATATAATTTGGTCTGGTAACTTTTCAAAGCTTTTAGCTGTCAGCTGTGAACTGTCATTCAGCACCAAAGAAGCCATGGTGCTACTGTATAAAGGGGAACTTTGTGTACGTATTAAATCGTTATTAGTGCATCCTGTCGGCACTTAACACACATCTTTCGTCAAGTCAGGCACACTAATCTTGTGCCCAATCATATTTTTGGATCACTAAAAAACAACAGGGGAATGAAATAACCCAGTTTGATCACTGGTCGCCCAACTACACACAGAGCCAACGCGGGTCTACAGAAAGTTTGTTGTCGTTACTGAATGTTGCAACTGTTTATTTTACAAGGATGTGCTTTGTTGCATAACACACCCTCACCGCTGCGCATGCGCTTCTCTTGACAGTTCCCGGAAAACATTAGCCAGCTGGAAGCAATTGAAGTAATTAATCCATTCCTGCCTTTTCCGCTTCTTGGGATCCACTAACTATGAAGGTCGGCTCGGCTGTAATAAAATGATTTTGATATCAGAGGCAAAGTTTCGTTTCTTACATTATTTCGTGTCTGTGGCTTCGATTTTTTTTAAAATGTTAAGCCTCCCAAACTTAATGAAGCCACATTGAAAAGTTCATATTTAAGTACAGTACTAAGCACTCGTGTACATCAATCTCCTACGGATACTTGATTTTTCTAACCAGGGTTGAGAAAAACCCGGGCTATTTAAAAAAAACATTCTGTGGTTTAATTAAGGATATTATGTACGATATCTGATTAAACCAATAATTCAAATATATTAATTATTCGGGATCCAGAGAAACATATTTTAATTTTAATATGGTAAGTCAAGGAGTAATATACACAATAAAATAAAACAATAATGAAACAAGGTAATTATTGGAAATAATACTGTATAATCTAACAGGTAGAAAGAAAAAAGACTTTGTGTGTACAAGGAATAAAATAGAGGGGAGGGGAGACCATGCATCAAATTACTGGCAAGCCAGCTGCAGAATTGATTGGTTGCTTTCTTTAGATAAAATGTAAGGTCTTTTGCTATCTCGTTTGCTTTTTTGACAAAGTATTATTTATAGGGCTTAGCATTAATAGTGTGAGTAGCTTAAAGTGAGTGAGTTGCTAGTTGAACATATTTTATAGCTTAGTCTTTTGTATAAAATATGTAATTTCAAAACTTGTTTATAACACCAAAACAAATCACTATTATTATTATTATTGGGTTTGAACTTAAAGGTTGAATGACAAAACTTTTTCAAGGGACTCGAAAAATAGTCACCTATTGTGTATTATTCCAGCCTTGACTTGTGCACGTCCATAGTGGACGAGTAGATTGTAGTAATCTACTACAAGCTACCAGGTAAATACCATTTGTGCTAAGCGATCTTTTTATCTACTTTAATTAAAGTTCCTGGTTTACATCCAGGCCTACCTTTATAATGTGAACATTCACACGAACACGCCTCACCTGTCAGGTTTTCTCTAGGGGAGTTGGGTGAGGATTGTTTGTAAATTGTGCAAGCCGGTGTGTACTTACTTAAAAACTGCATTCAATTAAAATGTGCGCTCTATTAAAATTAAACTAAAGCAAAGTGTTGGTAAATATCCTCTCAAAACTTTATTGTTCACCATAATATTTGTAAATATAATTCACAAATCATAGATGATGTCTTTCGTCGCATCACAAACGACAATTTCTTATTTTATATCACGACGGCCATGATGGTCACCGATGTAGATTTGGTGTGTTTGTTGACCTGGTCGTAGTGATGTGATATTCTGCAATTAACTGATGTCGATAATTCATCGATTTATCGGTAAATTAATTTACATTTAGTTTAATAATTCAATCACCTCTGAGTAAAACATCATAAACCACTGTCTTATGAATAATAACTTGAATGTCATTAATGAAGTGATAGGTCGATGTTTGATGTTTTAGTTCAATCTCGGCTGATGTTTTTTTAAATTCCTGAATTGTCCTTAAGTGTTCTATTATTCTGTGGAAAACAGCCCAATTTTTTGGTTTAGATTATCAATAATCTTATATTGTTTACCTATCGAACAGCAATTTCAGACAAACTTGGTCTAGATTACTACAGTAGCCCCATGGCTTCTTTGGTGCTGGCTGACGGCTTTGAAAAGTTACCAGACCAAATTATGTATCCCTACACCAAACCATATGATCTGCTAAAACATGTGTTTAGCAGCTGTCACGTATGACGGTCAAAATTTAGGTATATACCTAAATGTTGACTGTCAAACGTCAGCTGTGAGCTGTCAGTAAGCACCAAAGAAGCCATGGGGCTACTGTAGACAGTTTTGGATTTGATAAATAACATTATTATAGGTTTCCTTTTTTTTATAATAAACTTGAGATAGTACTTATAAAAAGAATGCAAAGTTTAGCAAATATTGCACTCAGAGGTTACATTGATTATCTAGAGAAGGTCAAAAGGAAAAAAAAGAAGGAACAGCAGTTAGTAAATCCAAGGAGTTATAATAGTTAAAACAACAAAAATACTAGACCGGAAAAAGTTAGAAAAAGAGAAAATATTGTTTAGAAACAAAAACAAAGAAGGAGGTACAAGCTAAGTCCTTTGTTTCAGAAATTTAAGATTGAATAAAACCTTGCAAAGAATGATTATAAAGAAGAGGTTTGAAAGGAGGGGTAGTGAAGGGGATAAAAGTAAAAGGAAAGTTTTATTTGGGGCTATGGGAATGGCTGAGGTTAGAATCTTAATAAAAACCGCGTGTGATCGATACAATATTAGTTTTATAATATATAACTTGGATGAAATTATGGGAAAATAAATCTTCATTGGAATCTTAAGAGCCATGGTTTCTTTTTTTAAACGGGTATAAGTCGATATTTTGGAGCTCTGTTATTAAATCGTGTAAGTGATATCTTATTTGCATTTGCGGGTAAACCGAGCAGCTGTACCCTAAAATGATGGCATATTAGGCATCTGACTTCCGATTAAAATTTGTTCATGCTGGTCTCAACTACACTCATTAATTTAGTTTAAAAAAATATATACTACTAGACCCTCCCTCCCCCCCTGCAATATTATTTTCAACACACATATTGAAGAATCATCATAGACTCTACCATAAAATATGAGTGACTATCGACATTTTTATGAGGGAACTGATAATGTAGCTTTATATTGGTGAAAGAATTTTTAAAATAGGTCCAGTAGTTTTTGAGTTTATTCATTACAAACAAAAAAACAACAAACAAATCTTTCCTCTTTATAATATTAGTGTAGATTAACACGGGCACTTAGACCACTCATTCCCACAACAAATTATAATAGGTACAGAATCTATTATGAGAGTTTTTTATTTACCGCCCGGTAATGTACGTGATGTGAATACATTTGTTAAGTTTGACAACTCATCGGAAGTTGGTCTAATTTATTTATGTGCACGCCATACATTAGGTCTGCTACTGAAGGGTATATCGAGGTTCGAATCTCGGCTGGACATACTGAGATGCATTTTTATAATGTGTTTCCCTTTATTATATGGGAGTAGAGTTTCTTTAAATACTACTATTCTCATGCCTATTGCATTAGTATAAATATGTGGATGGTCCGGACGGATACAAGACAATATACAATTTTACAGTAAACATATAATTATTTTTCTACTTTTAATAACTTTTGATATCCAGGAAAAGGGTTGGATTTTTCACCTGCACAAAGGTTCTGAAAGGTCTTTTTTCTTACCAATATCCTACTATATAATAGATTTCTGGTAGGGAAAAAAGTCCTTTCAGAGGTAAACTCACTACCGTGAACGAACTATATGATGTACAAGTTTGTTAAACTCTTGCTGTATATTATAACACATCAAGATAACCAAAACACTTAACTAGTAACACACACACACACACACACACACACACACACACTGGACTGGTAAAATCTCGATAGCATACGCCGGAGAGAAATTATAAGATATCCTTGGGTATCTCTAGAAAGTGCAAAAGTAGGTTAAACACTCGTATTATATACAATTATTTAAGTGTTACTATACATCAATAAAGTATAAATAATTCTATGTTTTGTTTTTAATAGTTTACATCTCCATGTTGTAAACTGTAAAAAGTCAAAACAAGAATAATAGTTCGCCAAACCTGCCATATATATATGTTAAATTGTTTGTAAATCTTATGGTAGTTTTGGTTTCATTGACCCCAGAGTGTTGTGTAGATGCTAGTGATGGTGGGCAGTCGCACATACACTGACACGCACGTGTGTGAGGTGTTAATAAGTGCGTCTCGTGGCATCGTGCCAGCATCCAGCGACCGAGCTCTTCATAACACGGCGTGGTTTCAAACTAAACATATAATGAGGAAAATAGCACTTGTTCACTAAGGGTGCCGCCTCGGCAAGCGATAAATGGGCGCGTTGGCCTTCAGCTCCAAACGCAATATTTAATTCTACGATGAGTTTATCGCAAAATATAGTTCACACCAAAATAAAGTTTAAATACTCTTAACAGGGATCTTTTCCCTTAACAAACCTATATTTTGAGTACGAGTAATGTAAAAAATTGTGATAATGGGACGTTAATTTATTTTTAACAACTTTTTAACTATATTTGCAGAGTTTTGAGACACGGCTTAATGCAAAGGGGCTCTAGATTTATTTAGCCTTCCTTTAACAAATAGAGTAATTTTTTTTTACAAGTTCACAAGAGAACATTTTAATATATTCTGAGAACCAATAGCGAGCTTGCCTCTTTACCTTGAGATAAGGAGTTTTATAGTGGTCTCTTTCCTCTTCTTATTGAAATGACAAAGGGTGGTTGTAGCTTAAGGACGAAAGGGAGTATAAGCATAGAAAAATATATAAAACATACCTCTTTTTTTAAGCTGTGTGGCCTGTCAGCGATTTATATTTCCTCGCTTTCCGAGGTGGCTGGCTGCCTTGAATTTGAACCTTGCCAGTTTTACTAAAGCTCTAGCGATAATTCTCGAAGTCACCCATGAGTCATGACCGTGGGGCGTTTTGCCCAACCTGTCTACTCTGTCTCTCAACTTCACTTTGCTATCCATTCATTTAGCTTTTCTCTGATCCCAGTGCTTCGTTGCATCCTAAACGGAAAGGCTAGTATAGTACTAACATACGTAGAGCCATGCTCTGGGTCTAACTAATCTCAACACTTTGGACTCCAAGGCTGACTGCCGCATCCATGGATGTAAAGCCACATCAGCAAGAAATAATGGTTTTCACCACTGTCCATAGATAACTTGATATTTCAAGACATTTATGTGTGTTAAATATTATTATACTTCTAGCGTTCACAATAATAATTATTATTACTGGTGGTATTGAACTACGGACTATAGGCCTACTGAGCCTATATCCCAGTTTTCTTACGAACCAACATATGACAGCTAGAAAAAGTTGGTTTCTATATTATCTTCATCGTAACCCGCTTCGGTGGCTTCGTAGACTAACGCGCAACTCTCGCAGTAGGCTTGTCTGCCGAGAGACCGAGGTTCGTATCTTGGTCGGGTGTACTGAAAATTGTTTTTACAAATTGGTTTTCTATTTTTCTTCTACGAAAATACGGGTACACTTCCTATAAATATAATCTTTATAATCCCTAAAGCCACGAGCGTAATAAATTAATACATAAGCGTATCTCCGACTGGATAGTAAGATGTGGCGCTAAAAAAAAACTACTTCAACGTATTAATGTGATCTGCATTCGTTGATATAGATATAAGGGGGAACTTCACCCTCATTAGCGTGGTAAGAGATGGGGAAACAAGGATAAATCACATGCAGAACCCCTTTCCTAGTGAACCCGAACGGGATTCGAACGGTGGGACCACCAATGTGTCCTTCCCAATATGGATAGCATATATTATTGACGTCTTTAACTATGGGGAGGTGACCTGGTGTCCTTCCTTCACCTCTGACAAGACGTGTATTAATCACAACTTGTGAATGGGGAGAATGCCAGGCCTCCGCCGTGGTTCGGATCCCACGTTTAACTGTAAGTCCTCCATTTCACCTCACAATCACCCTACCATTACACATAATGCGCGTATAACCCGAACGAGTAGTAAGACGCGGTAATAATAATAATAATAATAATTATTATTATTATTATTATGGGGAAAGGAGTGAGAAAGGTAATTTAGAGAAAGTGCATCTGCACTATCGTGGAGAGAGACCGGGAGAAAAACACCCTCAAGGCACCCGTCCTCTTTATAAACGACAACTAATCACAAGTATTATTCTAACGCCTCATACCAAACGGCCACCGGTACGCGTCGCGCCTGCAGACAACCGTAGGCTTAGTTAGATAGCGGCGGAAATATCTCTGAAACCGGTAGGACACGTGGTAACGACGGATGTCCGTCTGCTTGCCGGGACTCGAACTCTCGTCCCGGTGCTAAGTGTGTCGTGTCTTCCTGCTGTGTTGTGTGCCCTTGGTTCTTATCAAGGCCACGTCACTTGCCGGATGTATCCTGTTGTCATCCCCGCCGATCACACGGGTGCGTGCTTGTGGCTGGCGCGGCGATGACGAGGTTTCCTGGTCGCCTTAATTCATTCGGTTGACAACTTGGGGCCGGTTTATTCAGAGACGCTCTTTATAACTTTAGTGGACCCAAAATTTGATAATTTAAACGTATTTTGTTTTTAGCAATTCTTTGGGCTGTACGCTTATATATTTATTATAATAATGGGGTGTTAGAGATTATGAAGATTATATTTCCAACGAAGTGTAGCAGAATTTGCGTGGATGAAGAGTGGAAAAACACTCAGTACACCCGGCCGAGATTCGAACCGTGATCTCCCCGTCATCGGCAGTTTGGTCTACTGTGAGAGTAGTGCTTTAGACCATGCGGCCACAGGACCAAGGATGTCACATAGTATGCTGTTTTCAAACAACTTAACGATGATGATAATTTTTCGCATCTGGGCTACATCACACGTAAAGTATGTTCAGCGTATGAATCGTTTTCTGAAATGCCCTTTTCCCTACTAGAAATCTATTATATAGTAGCATATCGGTAGGGAAAAAGACCTTCCAGAGAATAATCCTTACCGTGAATGGAGTATAGTTCAGTTTGTGGTAATATTATCCAGTACCGTTGTCCAGGGGACGCCCGAATGTACTAATAGTACATCCTTTACATGTCCTAATGAGATGAGGTGAGGTGATAGTGAGTATGAGGGTGTGGAACCAGTGGAAACATTTAAACCCAACTAAGCCAACTTTGGTGACCGTTGAGGTAATTCCCCTTTCGGGAAAAATATCCAAGGAATCAAACCCGGGATTCCTAAGCAAAGCTCGTAGTTAGGTGCACTGACCACTACACCACGGGGCCGATTAACGAACCGATAGAAAAACTAATCATCAACCTTAGATTACTATTTTTTTATTTCTATATTGACTATTTCACCCCATTAAGTCGCCCATTACTTGCATGCATTGGAGAAGTATTAAAATCGGGAAAAATTTTCGTCCTCGAGACGTTGACGGATCTTAACTATTTATTTTCTCTGAACTCAAAAGAGGTGGTCTCTTTTTTTCTCTCTCTCCCTGGGGATACACCCAATACTGTTCGATGGATTCCGCTCAATATTGATATCTAGTTGCATTAATTAACTACCTACTCACTCATACTATCATAAATTAGATAATATTCATTCGTTGACAACTAGACTAATGCCGCTAAAGTGCACTACCCAAAACAAATAATTCCCGTTTGTTTTCTCTTCGGACACGAGTTAATGTTCTCCACTTTCCACAATCAGCCCCAACTGTTGGGATACTAAGAGCTGGTTCCTGACAGTTCCATTATTCATGTGCTTCAGAATACACGCTGCGGCAAACCTCATCCCACGATAGTTACTGACGTCACTAAAACAGTTTTAATATGTTCATACATCAAGTCATGTTATCATCACCTGTAAACTAACACTAATAATATAGTAAAATGTTGTCAATGTTGAATAAAAAATATTTTTGTATTTTCTTTATTTAAAATAAATTTAGCACCGTATACGCATATTTATTCATTACGCTAATGTCACCCACAGTATACCCGGCCGAGGTTCGAACCCCGATCTCTCTGTCTTTAGCAGTCGTCTAACACGATAGTTACACCTTAGACCATGCGGCCACCGAAGTAGATATCGACTACTGTTCTTCCAACCAAAATGAGGCAATTGCTGTAAAAAAACTGACAGTAGCCACGTGACTCCTGGGAATCTTAGGCAAGCACGTCCTCGTGACACTTTAAAGTTAGCTGACGATGATAGTATGTTGGTCACGTGAAACTGCACGTCTAGGTGCTGAACCACTGGTAGGTGAGATAAAAAAAGGAGTTTCGCTGCTATTTCCGGCCGGCGAAAGTGTTGGGGATTGAAGGGTTTACCTCGGATACCAACCAACCACACTTCCTGTTACCGCTGTCGATACACTCTTGTGAATGTAGTAAGACCTACCACCCGGGCTGCGTTTCCTGTCTTTCACAACGTGTTTGTTGTTGACGGAAATATTATTTAATAGCATTCGTCCTAGCCTTTTATTTTATTTTATTTTACCTTTCGAACTAATTGAAACAGGCTCATTTTCTCGGTACATAGAATTAAATCACGCTCTCGCGGATGTTACCGGAACTGTAGGACGGACATAATTGGGTTTCTTGCTCTCACCATCTCACTGCCTGACGATGAAAACTGGACTACGTTGTCAAACCAATGTAATTATTACATGGCAGGAAATGGATATTATCGTTTATATCCTATCGAGTTTTCTAAAGTAAAGTTGTTGTTTTTCATTGATAGTTCTTTGTAATATAGTTTGATGAAGTTCTAAGGATGGCCCCACCCGGAGCTGTCCTCTGCTCGTGAAACAAGTTTTACTGTTGACAATGGCTGTGTGAAACTTCCACCTTCCTGCCATTGTTCATTTCTCTCTGGCTGTGTTGTGTTTTCTGTATCTTTGAAAAAATTCGTCGTAGGCCGGGTACTCAAGAGGTGAACATAAGTAGGCAAGGGGCGATTATTTTTTTCTAGCCCATCGTGAGATCTCAAGGGTCAATAACCCATTCGTGACAATTTTCAGAAGAAACAACAAATACGTCGTTGGATTCCTTTAAAACATATCTCAACTGTTACCAAGGTCACGGTCTTCAGGAAGCTTATCGGAAATTATAAATTAGATTTCTATGTATGTCTCGTTTCTCTGTGCCCGTCGAAATTCTTTTATTGGTAGGTACTAGGTGTTTCAAAAGAACACCGTAGCCAAATTAAAAATATTTGCTTCTATGCCAACAGCAAGAACCTAACATTGCCAGATTTGTGTCTGTCCGCACGTGCAAGCCGGCGGGTTATTGCGATTGTAGTGGGAGGAAGAAAGGAAGGAAGAAAGTGTTGTTTTTTGATAAGTGTGCCATTGACCCACATTGCACTTAGTCCTGATGGATTTGAACCGCTGCCAGTTTCACTTGCAGTTTCGCCCGCACGCATTCGAGCTATTTATCACTCGAGTGAGTAGCGGTGCGATTCTTTTTAGGATACACGCACTTCTGCCGGGTTTTGAGGGGTGAGAAGAGGGGCGTTCATGTGCCACATGACCCCTCCCTTGAACAAGTCTCGTCAAGTACGAAATTGATACAATAATTGTTATTATGGTTGTTGGGGACTTCGGGTGGCTCTTTTAGCTTCACACCGTTTATCCAAGTTGTCTATTAAAAATACCAAACTGTTTTAACTGTGTTCAGATCCCAACTTGTTTTTTTAACACTAGTAGATTATTTTAAATTAATAACCCCACTTAAATATGTTTAAAGAGAGGTTTATCTTTAAGATATCCTTGCCCTCTTCTGTTTGGGTACTTTATCACGAGCCACAGCAGCCCACAAAACATATATTTTTGGGTACGCCCCTGTTAGGATTTGGACCCATTTGTTTATTTTTATCTTCTTGCTTTCAAAATCACTAAAATTGCACTCTCAATCACTATGTATCATGTGATTATAAAACTCCATGCCGTGGGCCCACAAGCGAGCCATACCGACCGAGCGGCTGTCGCCGTTAGCGATGATAAAGTACCAACATTTGTTGATAGGGATTGTCATGTGGTCAGCACAACACAACCTTCAGCCGTTAATCTCAGTTTTCTAAACTGGAGCTGCTACATCTTTATTAAAGTAGTTCCTAATTTGTCCTCATGATTCGAGTTGACCATGCTCCAGACCCACTGCTTCACAAGAAAATCTGGAAGCGCCGGGGATCAAACTCAGGACCTCTCCATCTGTAGTTAGGGACTGACCACTTGATTATGACTTATTATTATTTTATGACAAGAAAAAAAAAATATGTTGCGAATTTTTGTTTTAATCGATCGGTATGGCCACGAAATCCCGCGAAAATAATACAAATAAAGGTTTTTGAAAACATTTGTGTACCAAATTCTTCGTCTTGGAGGAAAAGCCAAGTAGACATGACGTAACAATTTTGTTGGATTGTTTCATTAACATTCTAGAGGAGTTTTCCGGTTTTACTTACTCTCTAAGTACTGTAAGTACTTATTTATGTATGGTGTAAAGTTTCGAAAGGATTAAAACAGTATTTGCGAATTATTAACTATGGGTTTCGATCCTCTACCACAATTCCCCTTGTTAGAGCACAGTGATGTTTGTCAGCCGCTGTGGTCTTGTGACGTCACGTGTTATCGAGGGATGTCCCAAGGTCACTGCCTGGTGTGGCCTTGGGGTGGAAACGAAACTATATCATGGATGGTTTTAATTGCGGTTATATTATAACAGTATCTAGATATCGTATTCTTTAAATTAGCCCCATCGAGCGAAGAAAATTAAATTCTATGTTTGGACTGGAGCAATATTTGATTTACTTTGGTCAAAAAAATGTTTTGCCGTAAAAACTGCAAAAACACTGGCTTTTTCTCGCATACCCATTCATCCCACCTTAAGATTTCTATATTTAATATCTTGTTCAGAAGAGTTTTATTATTGTATTATATTCTATATCTGGTGTAAATCTCTCCTCCCCTCCCCCCACGAGTTTGTGTCTTGTATATAGGCACACAATATAGTACTAATTACGTGTTTAGTGCCAATATGCTAACTACTGACCGTTTAAAACTATTCAATTAAACTTAAGCAGCTTGAAATTGAATCTAAAACATTTTGGGTATCGAACTTTCGATATCCCAACTCATCGCGTCTGCTGACCAAATAAATTACCATTTCAAAGGTAAGATATATTTTTTTTAAACATTTCCAAGAAGAAACACGCCTTACATTGAAGATGTAAATAATTTAATAAAAGTAACTAAACCTTTCATGACTTTTCATTCTTTTATTAAGCCATTGAGTGTAACATGATCTTGGTTGACGCACGGAAGGCGGGTCTCGAACTGATGGGCTTTCCGGCTCCTCTCACATACTTTCACCCCGAGTTGAGTCCACAATCGGGAACATCGTTTTTCGGCATTGTTTCAACTTGTGATGCGTGTGTGGAGGTGCAGCAGCATCGTGTAGCGTGTACTGTTGTAGTCAAGATAGGTGACCATGAAGAAGAAAGCTTGGAGACTCTGGATTGTTGTGCGAGAGTGGCATAAGTAACTTACTGTTAAAGTGAAACAGTTATTATGACTATTTAGAAGAAAATGTTTTAAACTTTTTTTTAGCGCCGCATATGCACTGATTCCGCTGATACTTTAGGGGACTATAAAGGTTAAGTTTAGAGGAAGTGTACCCACATTTTCATAGAGGTAAGTGAAAAACAATTTTGTGAAAAAAAACTCTCAGTACACCCCACTGAGATTCGAACCTTGATCTCCCCCTCATCGGCATTCTAAATCTACTGAGAGAGTAGCGCGTTAGACCACGCGGCCACCGAAGTGGGCTATTTTGCGTCATTTTACGATTCAGCTAGATTGGTGCATTGCTACTATGTAAATACCAAAGTTGTGCGTGACTGGTGTAAATGACCTACGTCAGCTTCGCTTTTGTTATAATACAGTCGCCCCACGGCTTCTTTGGTGCTGACTGACATCTTTGAAAAGTTACCAAACCAGATTATGTATCCCTTGGCCGAGCCATATGGTCTGCAAAAAACATCTGTTTAGCAGATGTCACTTCTGGCAGTCAACATTTAGGTATATACCTAAATGTTGACTGTCAGCTGTGAGCTGTCAGTCAGCACCAAAGAAGTCACGGGGCTTCTTTATATTATTGATGATATACTTTTATTGAGGGACCCTTTGTTTGTTTTGTCAACAGTGAGAAAGTTAAGAGATACATCATGCACAATAGTGTGTGCTATCAAAGTAGTATTTTATAAAAAGAAACAATTAGCTATGATTTGATTTTCTTTTTTTGACTGCCTGACTTTAAGTGAAAGTTATAAACAATGTGGGAGAAGTAAAAGTCCAACTTGAAGTATATGAAACCCAACTAATTGTCTCGTGCCACTAAACTTTGATAATGAAAGAGACAAATAAATCCAATCAAGTACAGAACAGACAGGTATGTACAGTAGCCCCATGGCTTCTTTGGTGCTGACTGACGGCTTTGAAAAGTTACCAGACCAAGTTATGTATCCCTACGTAGAACCATATGATCTGCAATAACATATGTTTAGCATATGTCACTTTTGACAGTCAAAGTTTAGGTATATATCTAAATGTTGACTGTCAGAAGTCAGCTCTGAGCTGTCAGGCAGCACCAAAGAAGACATGGGACTACTGTATCTACCTGGAAAACTTGACAGTGGCCGGTGATGGGTTTTTTCTAGAAAACACAATGCAATTTTAATATTTTGTCTGCCGCTTGTAAAGTGAGGTAGGCCTGTATTTAGGACTAAATACAAACATCATGATTCAGTTATGGATCATTTATGATCTCTTGGCAAGGCTGGGCGCACATCCAATAATAGCAAAGCGAAATCATTTTTTGCTTTAAACTATACCGTATTGAAGCGTGTAAGTTCCGTGAAAACACCCCCCACCCCTCATTCACTAACGGGTCGTCCATAAACCGCCACGTAACGCATATTTCTTACCTTTTTAGCCCCACCTCCAACACGTGTTAGGTAACTTTTCTCACCAAGAATGAATGCCATTTTTTCATAGGGAAGTTTTGGGATACTAAAGGAGGGATTCAGATTTAATACGTCTTAAAATCCATTTTAAATCCTGATTACAAATGATATCAGAGAGTTGTATTATGTATACTTAATTTCGGCCGCCTCGACTGATAGCTGCTATCCAACTAGAAACCCTTGAGGGGGTCAGTAGATTGCACGATTTTAAACAAGTGCCGTGAGTATAAACATGTCACTGTCATGCGCATGAAAACATGTGTTATCGAATGTGCTTGGCGTTCGCAGTCTCCGGAAGACAATGCCACCTAAGCGCACTCAAAATATTGCTAAACTTGCATTTTTAACGCCACAGATATACGGAAGTTATCTATAGTGTATGTTTATTAAAGGTGAAATCATGAGCCATAATATTATTGTTGAACATTAGAATATGAGTATAAGATCTGTGTTATGTAACACATTGATGTACCCCACCCTCCCCTCTTGTAACCGCATGTAGACATTAGAGCTCCCCCCCTCAAAGCGTTACGTGGTTTATGGACAATTCCATGAAGGCGATTGTTTGGAGGGTGGCATTTGAGAAAAATTATAAAATTGTAATTACTATTTTTATCGCTGTTTCTTGGAAAACAAAAATTGCACTTAGATATTTGTCATTTTAATGCAAGTTATTTAAAGAGATTAAAACTTATGGGTTTTGTTAAAAATCATACACTGATACATTAGTAATCATTTATTGTGCTTTCCTTCATGAGTTTAGATTTCCCTTTTTTGTCCCTTTGACTTTTTTAGTTTGTCGATGTCTTTATTTCATATTCACTGAAAGTCAATCTTAGCCTTATGCCCTTTGTTGGTGGACTCGTTTCATATTTAACGGCATTCTTGTCCTAGTGTCCGTTACTATAATTATAATTAAGGTTTCTAATAACATTTATTTATGTTCCAAAATACCTATCTAATATACCATCTACCATCACTTTATACAGTTTCATGTTTTCTCCGAATAAAATAGGATTAGTTAGTTTGTAAGTCATGTTCTCATACAATTGTACACTATATCCTTATCAAAGTATAAGTAACGTAGCTGCCCGTAAAATTGGCCATATCTTCTTTTGCCCTTTGAAACAAAGAATACGTACTACCCGAATGGATAATAAGAGGATAAAGAAACACAACTAAGTACAACATTCTCATATTACGTGCCGTTACCAAAGTTACATTTGAAAGTATCCTTCCTCCAAAAATAGGAAAAGGTGTCGATATATCTTCTGTCGCACACAACGGATGCTCTTGAAAGTTTTCTTTTTTTTAGTACGACTCCGGGTGTTGGAAGAAAAATCAATTTGAGTGTCGTGTCGCGCGGGGGCAGAATTTTAACGACATCAGTTTATAAAACTTGTGTCTTCCATTCGCCGGCGAGCGTCCTATAAAGCTGCCTTTCTCTTTTACGAACAAGTTACTCCCCCCTTCGTCCCGTCTTAACGAGTACCCCTTGATTACTAAAGTAGGCGACAAAGTCAGAGAAGCCATTAATATTTCATGACGGATAGGACACCATCTCCTGATGGATTATTTTCTTCTTTTTTGGATAACTTCATTACGTGCTGTCATTTTGAGTATACATTTGTGATCTTTCCTGGCAAGCCAAATATAAAGAAAAAAAGTTTGTGTTGATTATGTGAATGTTCGGACGCACAAATGATCTTATTTTACAATAAGTATATGTTATTTTATAAGAGTATATTTAATATCATTAAAATAGAGAATTTGTCTCTCAGTAGCATTACGCGATACCTACCGAACGCAGAGATCTGAAATTAAAAAAATAAAATACGTCAGCCCCACTCCACCTAGGTCTTGGAATTTCAAATTTTCATTAATTTCTTTTTATTTATCAAAAACTGGTTGAATAAATAAAATGAAGACATTCTTTTGTCTGATTGAAGCAAAGAAAAGCATTGCCCGGGGTGACCACGCAGTTCATAGTGCGGTTACCCCGTTTAACACCGACTACTTCTGGCGGTTGATGATATATTATATCAAAAGTGATAACTGCAGATAACTTGACGTAATTTTTCAAGCCCTTTCTTTGATAGAAAATTGGATTGTACCTGCTTTTATTTCCTCTCTTCACCAGAACCTACCCCCCCCCTCCCTACAC
>CABFOW010002198.1:92029-110765 GCA_902141385.1 Timema californicum
GGGGGGGGGGGGGGGGGGGGGTGAACTCCCGCCCCGGGCCCCCAAAGGTGCTGGTACGCCACATAGTTTCCAACTCTCCCTACACGCGTATGTGGGTGTACTCTCTCCTAATTGTACCTTCCTCATTCCTACCCTATACGGCTGTTCAAGATGAAGATCCTCGACCCAAGCGTCAACAGATATTTAGTAAGACCCCCCCCCCCTCCTCCCGCATCTTAGCACCCTTTCGGACTAAATGCATACGTTAATAAGATAGGAAGGATTTGAGAATAAATGTATTCGCATTTACAAGGAAGAGGAATGGAAAACTAAATAATTATTATAAGCTAAAACCGAGAATCATTCGTACCGTGCTCTCTGGGAGTCTAACCAGGGACTTTCTCAATGGTGATTGTTCAGCGCATTAAGTTTCGACACCCGAGAAAAATCTAGAGGATTGGTTACCAACATAAACCGCAGTAAAATGGTATTGTCACTTACACACTTAAGATTACCAGAAACCATCTTGGGACAATTTTAAATGAGAATAATAACTGTCCTAACGATACCCGAGTACAGGGATGGAATTGATAGATTTGAGAAATTGTTCCAATATTGTCAGGAGGTTTAGATAGTCTTTAAGAGCCTGATTAACCCTTATATTGAATACAAGATTACGCTCAAATAATATCTTGTTGGCCTTTTTCACTTGGCATGGAAACGCAGAGCCATGTGAACAAGCGATTATCTTGAAGAATTTTTATTGTTTTGCAATTTTCTTTTCGGAAATAGTTTGTTCAAGAATAGAAGGATTTTGATTAAGTTATATTTTTTATATACACACCTCCTCTATAATTTTAATAACGATCAAATATCGATACAATTGACGTCTTTCAATAAAAAAAACTGCCAGCTTCATAACAAAAAAATAAATACAAAAATAAACAATTAATAAACATTGGTACATTATCTTAGAAAGAGTGTTGAAAATATTAACATACAAATTTCACTCTTTCTCGAGAAAACTGATATTTCCAAACGTATGATTTTTCCGCAAGACCTGTCCGGTAGCTGGCGCCATGTACGGACGGTTCCATGATCCATCTGTTCTTGTTGGCGCGGAAGGATAATTTGGTCGGTTGTGAAGCCAAGCCACGCCTTTCACCCTCCCGCCCACCACCCTACAAAATAGGTTTTAGAGTCATACTCGACAGGGCTAAGGCTTAAGAAACTGTCCATAAACTACGTTACGCAATCTTTTTTTGTACTCTCTCGTCACAATTTTGGGAATCCCCCTACTTATATTACGTCACAATATCACACATCTTTACCCCCTATTTAAATAGTATTTTTAATTGCAAAGCCTATAAAACTTTTTTTATTGAAACATGTTCGACAGTCGAATTAGATGAGTCGATAGTTTGTCAATACGTGCGCGCAGTCGCAGATTGCTGGCCCATACGCTTGTAAAATGATGTCACACATTCCTCGTCACGTTTGGTCACGCCTAGCACTACTGCTACCACTACCCCCCCTCCCCCGATATGCGTACTTAGTTTATGAACAGCCCTTGGATATTATTTTATCTAAATACAGTATTAGTTTCACATCTTGTATTAAAAAAATAAGTATGGTGAAACTTTTTCACTATTCTCAATGTCATTTTTCCTTGAAACCAACCACACCACGACGCGAAGTTTGGCTCTAGCTCTACTACCTACCTGAATCACGCGTTATCTTTATATCCGCGCGTTACGAGCTTCTTGCGGGTCTACTCTCCACTTACTGTCGCTCCGGTGACACTATTTTTATATCAGAGGACCCCGCCCTTCAAGGCCACCATTCATTCATTAGGTTTAGCCATTCTTGCTCGCACAAAGGAAGGGGGTCATACTTTTTTGGGAGAAGGGAACCATCTTCTTTCATGCTGGGCTACAGGAAAACGTATGAATATTAAATACCCTGAGACGTTATTTGGTGGCGTTAACTAAGACAGGAGGTGACCTGGCGGTCTAGGGGTTAAGGTGTCAGACTTCTATGCTGGCGGCCGGGGTTCAATCCTCGGTCTAGGCAAAGATTTATCTGATTACCAAACCCTTCCTTCACCTCTGACAAGACATCTTGTGAATGTGGGGAATGCCAGGCCTCCACCGTGGTTCGGATTCCACGTTAAACTGTAGGTCCTTCATTTCATCTCACAATCACCATATCATTACACATTAGCGTAAGTGCGTATAACCCGAACGGGTAGTAAGACGCGGTGCTAATAATAATACTAGGCTTGGGACCCTTGAATCCTTAAGGAGATTCGAGAATTCAAGATACAAATCCTTAAAAAAAAAGGCCAAATTTTTCAATTGAAAATTGTTTTAAAGCTGTAATAGTACCTACTGGCTAATGGTACTTCAGAACCATAATTATAGAACAAACTCAACAATCAACCCCTAGGCTATTAATTTAACACTTAACTAAATGTATTAATGTTATAACGAATGGATCTTTTTAAACATTTAGTTACTATTTCTATTTTCTATTATTCTCTTACGTTTCTATTTCTTCTTACATTCATAACTTTTTCCAAGATTCGGATTCGAATTTGATATTTGAGATTCGAAAGTTAAATGAAGTTTCGGACTCGTAAAATAGTTGATTCTACCCGACTCTAGTTTTTATATATTTTTTGAAATGTATACGTTAGTATGGGCTGTCTGAAATTTGAAATTAATTTCCTTAATTTTCTAGAAAACAAGGCGAGGTCGTTTCTATTTAAGGCACTTCACATTCATAAATAAGCCTTTTAAAGGAGGGCGAGAAACTACGCCCTTTTTATCCTCGTACGTTAGTGTCAGGCACACCACAAGTCTCCCGAATCGCCCAATTGTATCATTACTATCATCATCATCATCATTCAACTGTTGGATCTGCACGTGTCGCTAAAAGATGGGGCAACGAAACTAGAACAAAGACAAAAGGCGACCAATTTCTGACATTACGATACGAATACTTTTATTTTTCATCTCAGTGTTCCATTACTTTCTCAGACTCCAGACACCTCTTCGTTGGAAATTATTTCCTCTCTCATTAACGAGCTGTGTTTGGTTTCTCTATTGACTGGTTGAAATATATTTGTTTGGAAAACCTTTCAAACTCTTGTTAATCTTCTCTTCGGTTAGCCTTCGTTGCCGTGGTAACGTCCGCCTTAACTTCTACATCGGGCCAATAACTTTTCTTTTTATTTCGATTCTCGAGCCAGTTCACCTGTTGTACGACGGGTTGTTGAACTTCGACTTAAAGGTCCAAGTTCCTGCATTATCTAGAACATTAAGAGTTTATTTTAAAATCATATAAACATATTATTTTAATTATGTCAAATTACAATAAATTAAAAAAAAAGTTTTCCCATTTTTATATTTTATCCCATATATAAACCACTCCGTTTCAACATTCTCGTAGGTCTCAGTGAAGCGATTTAAACCCCTTTAAACGAAAAACTAAGACTAGTTCAATTTCATCGAGAAATGGAAATGGCATGCGGTCTAATTCATTTTAAATCTAAAATTGCGTGTACTTAGGGCCAGTTTCATAGTAAGGGCCAGTTTAATAGTCAAATTTAGTACGCCTCAAGTTCGACGCTACACTAATTACATGATGACACCTACCTAAACCAGAATGGAATGGACCAGTTTCCTATGCGAGAACGGCCCATTCCATTCTGGTTTAGGTAGGTGTCGTCTTGTATTTAGTGTAGCGCCGCACTTGAGGCGTATTAAATTTGACTATGAAACTGGCCATTTGTTTTATTAACACCTATAACCAATATTTGAAATGTACCAACGCCTTTAGTTGAGAATCACAGCTCCTGCAATTATTATACTGTTGAGGTGTCGAGAAATCATGGTAGATAATCACATTCATTCCTTGGCATTTCCAGCACTTTATCTGTCCATCTATCCAGGCTTTCTATTATGTGGACCTTCCCGCTGTTATCGCAACACTTGCTCCTGCTACGGACGAGGCGCCCCCTTGTTCCCAACTGTCATGTTTCCCACCACTGTGCCGTGTCTGGAAGCCACCCTCGCCCGTAACCCTCGTCTGCTCCCTCTCCCCCCTCCCCCCCCATTGCAACATCTTACTGCGCCCTTATATCATCCCCTCCTGCCACACCCACACTCTATTAGTCTTGTGTG
Source organism: Timema californicum (assembly GCA_902141385.1). Taxonomy (NCBI): domain Eukaryota; kingdom Metazoa; phylum Arthropoda; class Insecta; order Phasmatodea; family Timematidae; genus Timema; species Timema californicum. The sequence continues at coordinate 96,196 of CABFOW010002198.1, forward strand.
TGACGACTTCCTGAGACGTTGAGACGCAGCCTCTTGATGAATACCTTCATCCCGCGCTAACGGTTTGAACGGCACCAGTTGGTGTTTCTATAGCTGCATTGAGATAGTCACTTTCTGTCCTTGTTTGTGCGGTGAAATATTCCCTCAATCGTTTAACAGCATTTAATTAAGAAACTTAAATATAAAAACGCTTTTTTGAGCTTTGCCTATTTTAACATCCTATTAATTTATGATGTTGATGCGAATCCTGTAGGAGGATGGCTAAGTGTATTCCTCCGCTGACTCATTACTCTTCAGCCTTCAGACTAAAGATTGAGTGCCATCTGCTGATTCACGTACACTGTAAAATACGACTAAAGAGGGCTGCCTATTGGAGCGCTGAGGCCGTTGTATCAGATGTAGTTGGTTATTTTAAAATTTGGTTCATGCCAAAATGGATATGAAAGGTATAGACGTGTCCCTAGTGGATTAAAATTCTATTATTTTTTAAACATGAATTAGCTCTTTAATAACAACTACTAAATTACCTGATTTGGTGGGCGTATGGTCTAAGGCGTCATTCTCGCGACAGACTAGACTGCCGATGACAGGGAGATCGGGGTTCGAATTCTGGTCGGGTCTAATAAGGATAGTTTTCCTAAATGTTTTCCCACTTTCCTTACACGCAAATGCGGGCACATTACCACTAAAATGCTTCCTTCCTCTTCCCTACCCCAATATAGTTTACTAGTACCGGTACGTAGCGTATAACCTGAACCGTTAGTAAGACGTGGTAGTAATAATAGTACTATGCACCCTACCGGGATTTGAACTCTGATATGCCCATCATCGGCAGTCCCCTCTCTTTCGAGAGTGCACGACATAGTGCTATAAATCGACTAAGTATTTTATTAAGATCATTTAATATACTTTTCACATTTTCATGCCTTAATTTGTTTTCTACTCGTCACATGTGTTAACTGAATGTCGTATCTTTTGTTTCAGGTAAGATACGTCTTCGCATGAAGGAATTTAAATATCAGTCAGATGTGCCCGAGGTCAAGGTAGGTGGACATGGCCTTATGTCGTCTGGAAGTGTTTATCTTTCTCAGGACCTGTTCATTACTCATTATCCAACACGTTCCCGCAAACCATGTATGTGTGTTTCGTAGGTGCCTCGTCCACACGCTGTCCATGTATGGAGTACACACTCCTGTTGCCGTATTTATCTTACTGTTTGCTCAGAAATGATAAATTTGCTTTCTTTGTTTTTTACTTTATCATATCAAGAGAAAGTATTGCAATCGTGAACATATTTGGCTTCGAGTTTATGATGAATTCTTACGTTTTTGTGTGTCCGTCCCAACCCCTCCCTCAAAAAAGCGAATTTTATAATTCCATTTCTGCCCATGTATGTCCCTCTCTGGCTACATAGGCCTATCTGAAACGGTTTGATAGATTTTGTTCAAACTTGATATTTTGATGCTATAGGACACATTACGTCGGAACGTTTGTTTAATTTTTACTCTAACCCTTAAATGAGTGTTTGTTTTTATTCCACATTTTTCGAAAATGTTTTTGTTTAAATTTATATCTAGATAGTATTTGACCTTCCAAATAACCCTGTACAGTATAAAGAGTACATAGTTTACTAATTAGGGATTTTCAAAAATTCTAAATATTTTGAAAATAACGTTTAACTACTTTGTTTAAAATGTATATCTGGGGAGTGTTTAACATGACAAATAAAATTATATACTGTACTACTGGTATTTTGGGTGAAAATTCATTTAAGGGTAGTTTGATGAGTTTTTTTAAAAAAAATTCTAATATCTAAAAATATAGCACCAGCAATTTGGTTCAAAATGAGTATCTGTTTTAAGTATTTTACATTATAAATATATTTTTTAAATATACCCTTATTGATTTGGTTCACAATGGTTATCGAGGGACTATTTTACAGGATCAATGTATAGTAACTTATATTTATTTTTCTAAAATAAAATAATTTCGTCAAATGACAGTAAATGGAAATTTTTCGAACTGACCTTATAATTGAAAATGAGTATCTGCCATCTGGGAATAGTTTTTTTTAAGACAAATAAGAATACGTGTCTATCTTTACAAACTAAACATAATTTTATAGTAGCATACAAATAACTCATTTTTGAAATTTTGACTTTTGTTAAAATATTTCATCCATTTGGTTTAAAATTTATATATATAAATATTGTTATTTTGATCAACAAGATTATGTGTTTTTTTCATGAGAAAAACTTACTTAAGGATAGCTTACGGAATCTTTAAAAGATTTCTTCCTCGCTATAATACACAATATGAGAAAATGTAAACGATTAACTCGACCATGTTACTCTGCGATCTCAGAAGATTTTCTGATCTTTGACGAGCTTCGATTGTGTCAATAAATATTAGAAAGAGTTGGAAGTAAGCCACATTCCCCATTTTTATATTATTGCAAAAAATAAGTTAGTTTACTTTGTTTTTTCTTCCTAAAGGTAGATCCGGTAAATAATCATCTGATAGCCGTAATCATCAACAACATAATTTTAAAATTATTATTAGTTAAAAAACTAATAATGTTCTTCTTGATCTTGTTAGGTACCTTAAATTTGCTAGTGAGCTTTCCTTTCACAGTTATATTTTAAAGCGCACTTAACAAATATTAACTTAAATCGGGTTTGTTTTGAAAAAGGTTAACATTCCCTTCGTGTGATTAAATATTATAAGCGAATACATTATTCTAAAATACGTAATTAAAATCTACATTACAATGAAACTGAAGCTAGGTATCATATCCTTACCTGGTGTACCGGGATTCTTTCCCCGCGCAGTTGGTTCTGCCTTTCTTCGTGCAAATTCTGGTTCCTTGGAGCTTTCTGATTATCGTAGGCTTTGAAGCTTCCGTATTACTTCTGTCGAATGATACAGCCGAGAGTTGAAGCAGGACTGTTCAGATCTGTAGGAAGCAGTATTCCCGTCTCTAGCGAACTTTTGTTGATGCAGTTCATACATAGAAATATAATTTACAACTAACCCTCTTTATGAGGGGAGTTGATTTGATTGATTAGTCCTGCTAGCCACATAATCAAACTAAGCCCAAAGTAGGCGGTAAGAGGTACTGGTAAGGTTTTTACAGGGTAAGTGTTTACCATACCGAGTACTGGTATCGATTATGACCGCGTGCTTTGAGAGTGCACGTTGTTTTATTAGTTTACATACCACAAAAATAAACTCTCTCTACAGTCTAGACGGTGGTAGCATAATTAGGATTATATTTAGAAACTGACCAATAGTTTGAATAGAAAGAGAACAAAAAAGCTATTACCGATGCAACTGCCCGGGTCATCCGGTGTGCCAACCGCTCGCCTAAGGGGACGGTCAGACTGGAGCGAGCGCTCGAGCCGGTACAGTCTAGTTTACAGGCGCTAGGCAATATTATAGTTATGTTGGTTCATTGAGTGCTGGGGAACTTCTCATTTGAGATTTTTATTATTATCGATAGGTTTAGCACACTTGATACTAACGGCCTGATTTAATTGGTAAGATCATAAACCATTACTATATGTAAAACTGACATGTTAAAATACTTCAATATTATAATCAAAGTAGGCCTTTACAAATAAGAATCATCATCACCAAAACAATAAATCATTTGTCAAAAACCACCCTCAGTCCACTGAGCCAAAATTCGAACCTTTGCCTCCTCGTCAACAACTATCAAGAGCTATCTGCTAATCACTCGCTCGCCGAACCCTAACCTTGCCGGACACATCAAACAAACACCGTGGTAAAATAAACTATCTTTAATCCTAGCCTGTCAATGAATGGTGGTCAGCCGATAGGAAGCACCGGGTCTCCTTTCCCAATGGACTGTCTCGGGAAGCTGCAAGATAAACCACCGGTATCTGTCCTCTGTCACGTTCCCCCTCCGCTTCGTCTAGAATCGGGTCGAGCGAGGGTTCATTAAAAACTTTTCTGCGCCATTCAGAAAGGCTTGCCTGCTACACGCTTGTGTGCATCAACGCTATCAGACACAAATAACGCAATTTCCTGTTTCCTGTTGTTTTTATCACGGTCCAGTTCTAATTTAGTCGAGTATTATGCTCTATTTCGTAATATAACAATTAATATCGCATCCCTGTTCCATTAGAAAATATAATTATAGTCTTGCATAGGATTGGTCGGTGACTTGGTGGTCTAGGGGTAAAGTGTCAGACTTCTGTGCTGAGGTCCGGGGTTCAATCCTCGGTCCCGGCACAGATTTATCTGATTACCCAAACCCTTCCTTCACCTCTGACAAGACAACTTGTGAATGTGGGGAATTCCAGTCCTCCACCGTGGTTCGGATTCCACGTTAAACTGTAGGGCCTCCATTCCATCTCACTATCACCCTACCATTACACATTAGCGTGAGTGCGTACAAACCGAACGGGTAGTAAGACGCGGTGATAATAATAATAATAATGCATTGGATTGAAGTCCTCCTTCGAGACCTATGATTTTCATAAATCTAGTAAGCCATTAGATTGAAGAAGTGTATCTTGAATTGTATTTTAAACAAAATAATAATACAAATTAATTAACCTAGGCGTTATTTGTATGCTACCTGGACTAATTCATATTGATATTAAATTATTTATATGGTCAAAACTACTATATTGAGCAAGAGTGTTATTCGTAAAATAGCATGAACTACGCTAATATATATTGATGTAGGCCTACGTACTTTTATAATGACTGCAACACTACAATAGAGTGAATTCAAATCTATTTCATCTTTACGTTAAAAGCAGTTTCTGTGAAGCTATAATGTGTGTAATGAAACCCACACAAAAGCACGGGGATAAAGTCTTGTGGTCACTACATATTAAATACTGTACAATTTTAAATAGCAAAATAAAGTTTCCTTACCCGCTACTTTGGCCGCGTGGTCTGACGCGCTACTCTCGCGGTACACTAGACTGCTGATGACGGGAAAATGGAGATTCGAATCTCGGTCAGGTGTACTGGAGGTGGTTTTTCCAAAATGGTTATCCACTCATGTGGGTGCACTTCCTCTAAATGTAACTAACTTTCGTAATCCCTAAAACCAGTGTAATTAGCACATAAGCGTATAACCCGAACGGATACTAAGACGCGGTGCCAAAAGAAGTTTCCAAAGTTCACATTAGCAGAACTACTGCTATTGATTAGACATGACTTTTCTTAAAAACCAAAGCTATAATTTTTGAAAATAGGCCCAAAACTAAAATGGTCTCGAAGCCTTTGTGAGAGGAGATGTTTTGAGGTTTAACCTCCATGAGGTGAACCTCACGATCCATCCACTTACCCATATATTCCGACCCTGCCGGCGCCTCCTTCCTGATTGGAATCCCGGCTGTGGATGTCAACTGAATTCGATAAGCTATGAAAGGATCTGTGTAGCCGCTGGTGAACCACACTGGCAGCAATTAACTTTAAACATGTCATTAACGATAATAGCGCCCATCTGTGATGAAGTACCTCCCCAGGTGGGGCCTCTCCTCGCCCTCCCACCTAGCGTTAGGTCACTGTCCGGCCCACCATCTTCCCGGTCTCTTTTGGGGATCGTCTCGCGTCGGGTTTGGACCGCGCCACTTGAATACAAGACCACCTCAACGGAACCTGGCACCCAACGCTACGAGTGTCAGTATTTTGAATAACTGAACCTACCCATTTTACTAATAACCATCCGAATGACCGACATAAGCTGCTGGTTGTTTTTACATCCGCCAGGTGAATGCAAGTGCATTTATCTACAGTAGCCCCATGGCTTCTTTGGTGCTGACTGACAGCTTTGAAAAGCTACCAGAGCAAATCATGTATCCCTACGCCGAACCATATGATCTGAAAAAACATGGGTTTAGCAGCTGTCACTTCTGACAGTAAAAATTTAGGTATATACCTAAATGTTGACTGTCAGAAGTCAGCTGTGAGTTGTCAGTCAGCACCAAAGAAGCCATGGAGCTACTGTAAATACATCAATATCCAGAGGTTAAATAGCGTACTTAAAGTAGTAGCTAAAAATCGGCTACAATTAGATTTAGTGCGCACGGTTGACATATATGTTGGGGCCATCATCAAAACATTAAACCTGTGCCAATGGGTATGCGCACAAAGACATCAGTCACGTCTGGTTGGCCGATGACATGTTGGTCGGGGCTCATATCTCGACTGAATGCCCTTTGAGGCTTTTTACTTATCCTTGATGAAACTTCTTCAGCTCGTACCCCGTTAATGTAAATGTGTGTTTAATCCGGACGGGTGGGAGAAAGTAAAGTAATATGCAAACTACAACTAGTACCGACTGACTGCTTCTCTTGGAATCGAACAGGGACCAGCATGTCTTTGTTCCGCTCTCACATAAATTCGTACCAAACTAGTTTGAATGAAGTCTTGGTGGTTCCGTTTTGATTGTGACTAACTCGTATCTTGTTGCTGAATGGGGAACAGGCAGGGAGATCCATCGCGCTTTTCGTCAATCTGCGGGCCCCTGTGGTGCACTCTTACACTACAACCTACAAGGGGGTAATATGTGGCAGGCCTAACAAACCTCGCAATGAGATTGTTATAATGTAATATTCTAAATTTAGTAATAAAAGATTTAAATAAAATATTTGGTATACTTTACCTAATTTTATCCTTATGGAAATGTAAAAGTCATGATCGATGAATCTAAAAAACGAGGAAAAAATGGAGGAGAAAATGATGTGAATTAGTATCTTCTACAGCTGCTTGAAATTTGGAAATACAGTACTAATCTCGGTAGGGATTGAATCCCGTCCCTTCGTGTCGTAAGTGAAGCTCACAATTCGTGCGATCATTCCTACTTATTTGTTGGGGCTAAAGCGGAGCGCCATGTCCCTGCTACCTGTGAGAAGTAGTACACCCCAGGACGCACAAACCGACAGAAAGATGAGGCGACATGATGTAACTAACGATAGTCGCGGGGAAAATGCCTTGATTCAATAAGTTTATCAAGTTGAGCCTTGGATGTTTTGGTTTGTAAATAGGTGTGGTTGTTTAGCCATTACAAGAAACTGGACCGCGCCCCACCATGCCGTGTCATTTAAAGGACACTGGTTCGATCCTATATGTTACCTAACCGTACTGACTCGCGTGGTTGCTACGTGATACAATAATGTGCACTGTCTCGTACCCTGGCGAATCAATGTACAATCTAACCCGAGGGACGGCAACACGTCGACCGCGTGAGAAAACTACATCGTCCCGAAAAGGCAAGCTTACCTTGGTACAGCTTACAAGATAGGACCATAGTGTAATCATTCAAGGTAAGACTGCTACCTCTAAGAGTCAACTGAGTTTACATTTTGTTTATCTCATGTATATGTTTTTAAAGGCAGGGACATGAGTATTTAAGGATTAAATACAAGATGTTTGGGAAAGAAAAAAAAATTAAAAGTAGGGTGAAGAAACGGAGGGTGATCACAGGACCTTTGATAAATGTAAAAGTCAATCGAAGCCCAAAAATGTTGCCGGTGCCTGCAAACCTAATCCAATCTAAGAAACCTATACACTCGCACGTAAGGAATGTGTCACGAGAAGGGCTCAAACCTAGCTACCTCCGTGGAGGGAATAGGACAAGATCTGAACGCAAAAACCCACGCTACCTTGTCGAGGATAATTGTTTACAAAGTTACGTCCGGCTCTAATTCAAATATCGTATTCTTAAAATTCCTTTCTTGTTAAACCTACTCTATTATTATCACGGAATGTCCAAAAAGACGTATGAGTTTTATTCTGATGTTTATTTTGTTGGATATTTATTTGATTAGCTCTGCACTAACGCTGGGAATCTTAAATTTGTTGTGGTCCAGACATTTATTAAAACAATTTTCTATCATGTTGTTATGCTTATGACGCCTTTGAGGCATTTGTAGTATTCAAATTATTAATAATAAAAGTATTGTTCCCCTAATGACGGTATACTTTCTTGTTTGTTAGGAATACAATATGTATTCGTCATTTTAATCACACACACACATACGATTATTAGCGCTAGGGTTTGAGCGTTGACAGGGTGTCTCCTGGGTCATGAAAAAGTCACTAATTGAAAGGAAAAAAAGTCATGAGTTTTTAATATTTTGGTCATAAAATCACAAATAATTTTAGTTTGAATTTCCCGCACACCGTAACGCGAATGCTTCAAAGATAGCGCTATCCACTACACGTGATGGCACGTGCCAGTAGGAAGTTGCCTGATTGTTTTGTTTGTGATTCCAACGACAAGGTTAACTTTCGCCATCTTGTATTAAATATTAATTTGGCGTGCAACTTGTCTCGTGGGGTGTGTGTCTACAAATAATGGTTTTCGAGTGAATGAATTGGAATTCAGGTTTTGTAGATGATACGGGAAAATACCAGGACATTTTCTACAGAAACCGGGCGTTCATCTGTGTTGTGGATCTGGATCAAGATGTCGGCGGCAATTATCAATTTTTTTACGCTTGCAGTGATCCGACTGCAATTTGAAGGCGGTGTAAAATGTATATTATAATTTCAAATTAACGTTGGCAGCAAATAGCAATAGTTTTCGCAGTGAAATATGGCGTATTTTCTTATAAAATATAAAGTAATATTATTAGTGTTAATATTTAATCTTTGACATAATTCATTTAATTTTAAAGACCATTCATTCAAAACAGTTGAAATTTACCAATTTTTAAAATGATTTTCGTTGTCTAATGGGCACATAAAATATTAGGCCTAAATTATTTTTTAATCGTGTGTCGCGAAAAAAATCCATAATATTTTTGGGGGGCATTCAAAGATTTTATGTGTGAAGTCTAGGCTAATCTGTTAAAAGATGCCTGGTAAATGTTCGTTCAAAGAGTTTTGGCTGACTGTTGAAGAAAATAAATACTCAAGTAATGGCGCCCTTTTGAAGCTGACCAGTCTAAGGCTTATTGTACATTTTATAAATAGAAATTTGATATAAGCCACAGTGGGTTGAATGGAGTGAAAATTCATGGAAAAGATAAGAAGCATTTGGAACTAGTCTCTGCCCTACTCCAAGGTGTTTTTTATTATAATATCTAGGCCCGATGTACAATATAATGTTCGACCGTTTACCGAAGGAATTTTTTTTGCACCGCGTCTTACTGACCGTTTGGGCTATACCCCATAAGGTATTTTGTGGTCAAAAAAGGTCACCAAAAAGTCACGAATTTTTTTCCTCTGAGTAGACCACTGGTGTTTTTGGTTAAATTCGTTTGTAATTGGTTCACTAGTATAATATAGCGTGTTCATAAAACGCACTTTATATATTTTCATAAACAATTAGATCGCCAAACGGACTATATTTACGGTCAACACACGAGTGAACGCACAATTTCTCCTCCCCCTTCAAGCTTCCTCTGTAGGTGGTAACACGTTGTGGAAAATCTCCTGTAAAGTTTACCTCGTTTTTTTCCTCTTCCCCCAACATACTTACAAGACGTCCCCCGCTACTCTTCAACGCTGCGGGTTTTTTGTGTGTCCTTCCTTCAGTGGCCTTGTCGTCTCTTTTCGGAATTTATGTTCCACTTTTACTGCTTCTTCTTTACCCACACCTCCTTTTTTCTCTCCTCCTGTCGCAGAATTTTTGTTCATAGACTCTCGAGATTACAATGCGCGCTTCTTTGTTTTCTTTCATTATTTTTTTTAGTTTGTTTCAAACTTTCATTTTTTTCCTCTTATCTTTCTCTCTCTTTCTACTTTCGTGACATTAACTTTTTAGGAGTATTGTTTGCACGTTGTTCTTCAAGTTTATACATATATTTTTTTCTTGTCATTAATTTTCAAGACTTAATTTCCTTCCACTCTTTCTTACCCATAAATAAGACTAAAACAAATTACGTTTATCATTTTTGAAACTAGTTGCAAAGATCTGTTCTCAAACACTAATTGAAATACTAGTAGAAAAAAACCCAGCAAGTTAAAAGATATTAACTAGAAATATATTTGCTTTATATTCTTTAGCACGTATTAATTTTATTTAACAAAATAGTAATATAAAAGTCACCTACATTTACCTTTGAGGGTCTTGTGTTCGCAACCCATCTGGTATCGCCAATTGAGGCTCGACACAACACTATAATCGGATCGGATCAGGATTTAATAAGTGTCCAGTAGCTGGGAAAGTTAATAAGTTACATGAGCATTACACTTAATGTCGCTGGAAAGAGCAGAATAAGACTCCATTACACTTTTGATTGACACGTGTGATTCTCCCATCCTAGCCACATTAATGTTGATTCATTTCCTCACAGCTACGCTCTGTAGTAGCCACTGTGTTGAACGTATGAACTAAAATATAACTGCTGACGTTTGAAACATTCTGAGCATTTTTAAACTCGGCCTACCTGCCAGCAGCTTACTCTAACAAAACAAACGTGCGCCTGATTACTAATTCTCAATTTATCTCATTTTTACAGTGATGCGCTCTTGGCCCGCGCTAATCAGCCCACTATTGTACGTACATTAGTGTCAGAAGCTTATAGCCCTGATGGGTTTAGTGTCCTTTTCAATGAACCTGTTTTTGAAAGCGGTGCTGTCTTGTAGCGAATACTATAAAAATGAACCGGTTTTTGAAAGCGGTGCTGTCTTGTAATGGCTGTTATAAAGTAGGGATAGGTAAACCTATCGATCGCATTAGGAAAGAACATCGCCGTCAAAAATCTATCTTTGAGTGTTTTAAACTCGCAAATATTTTAAGTACTTTCAAATAATGTTTTAGTGACCAAAATAAATTTGATCGTTTATAATCTCTAATGCAATAAGACATTTAAATAACTAAGATCTAAATGTACATTTTATTTAGAGAGGGTGTATATATACATATAATTTTTCTTAGAAAGTTTGGGGACATAAGTATTCGATCAAGGTTCATTTTGATTTTAAAGAATAAATAGAAGATGCACAGATAAAAAAATAGTGGAAAAATAATGGACGATCGCGGGACGTTGAATAAGTTTGTAAGTCGATCAGGGCCATAAAAGGTGGCCGACCGTTACTCTAAAGGCTCGCAGCATGAAGATGGACGATGAAGAGGAACCAGCTCCGGTTAAAATTAGTCTTCACTCCTCCCGTCAGTTAATATGAAACATGCTCAGCCCAGATTTGATGAACCTCTGCGCTCGGCCCTGGAGAAAATAAATAAACATATGCATGAATGGAGACTCTCACCCCAAGGTATTCACTCATTTCTAGAACACATATGTGGGCTATGTAGTCAAGAGACCACATGAGAAAGGCGTGTTTGGAACTTACACACACACTTGGATGCTTTGGGTAGTTAAACACATAAATAAATAAAAGTGTGCTAATCTTTCATGTTTGTTTATTTATTTTATTGCTATCTTTTAAATTTTTTAAATTCTTTTCTCTGATCGATGTAGTTGTAAATAGAAATATTTATGGCACTGTAAACCAAGAATATATATCTGATCCATTTGTTTTAACGTTCAATTCCGATCACTGGCTAGTGTCATATGGAATGCGTACAACTACCAATACTGATACAAGGGTCTTAGGTTCGATTCATAGCATAACCACAAAATGTATTATCGATGACATTGTAATTTTTCCTTTCACATTGATAAATGGACGTACTGGTCTAGAATTAAGTTACTATATACATACTGTGCTGAAGGGACCAGTTGGGGTTAGAAAGTACGCATTAAGTACCGATTGGTTCTCTAAATTAAAAGTTTAATATATGGATATATATATATATATATATATATTACTAGCAACCTTTCATAGCACTTTCACTTATATATAAACAATTTAAAGATGTTATGAACAATAGCTCAATATTTTTTAAATTAAAAAATATATTTAAAGGGAAAATTCATGGTTTTATTGCCACATGACTTGAAAACTAATCAACCTAATACCTAAACTAATAATATCCAAACGTACAATCAAAGGATTGGTCATTTTGTAACGGAATTAATTCAGCCACACATTTATTTTAGGCACCGCCAGGGTTCGAACTACCGCTACTTATAGGCCTACTTGTACATGTCCTCATCCATTCGACCACGGGGTCTTGTAAACGTCAGTGTATTATTAATATTGTTTCTTGTCGAAAGAGTTTGTATAGTTGTTTGCACTCCGGCCGATGGAACCGGGGAGTTTTTCCATCCTTGAGGCAATAGACTCATATAATTGCATAAACAAAGACACACACGTGAAAAATAACTCCACCCCCTCGTGGTCACAGACGTAGCTACTGGCCGTTTCGTTGCCGTGGAGGTCGGAGGCCGGCAAAGGGGTCTGAGTACCCGGTGGGGACCGAGACCCGACCGCTGTCTAGTCTCTGGCGGAAGATGACCAATGGATATCCTTCTTAAGGTGGGGTGCTAGTGAACGCGAGTTTAGTCTATTAATTTTGCACTTTTTATAGCATAATTTTTTTTTGCCAAAATAACCAAATATTTATTCTACAGAAACATAGAGTTTAGTTTTATGCACATGTTAATCTAAGCAGTTCTTGAATATTTGTCACGACAAACTTTTTAACTAAAGAGAAAAAGTTATCATTAAATGCAAGGACACCCTTGACAGATATTCAAGAACTGTTGAGATTAGCGTGTGTAGAAAACTAAACTCTTATGTTTCTATAGAAGAAATATTTATTTTGGCCAAAAAATGTGTGCTCTATTAAAAAAAACTTCAAAAATACTGCCCTAAACTCACGCGCACTAGCACCCCACCTTAAGGCTGTCATAGAGGAAATAAAGCTTTGGGGGCAGGGCTGTCGTGGTGAATACTTCCCGCTAAAACATTCCCTATCAACACACAGCTTTGTTTGTTCGAGGAAGATTAGTTTTGTGTGTCTAAGTTTTTAACTTCCAAAGTGCAAATTTTCAATCATGACGTAGACATACATCTTTAAAAAACTGTGAACTTAGATTTTTTAATTTTTAACCCGCATTTGACCTACGTAGACATACATCTTAAAAAAACTGTGAACTTAGATTTTTTAATTTTTAACCCGCATTTTGACCTTTTTTTAAAATATCAATCCATTTCTTAAACAAAGTGGTATTTCTGAGTATCTACAACGCGTCTCAGCGTTCTTAATTCAAGCAAAGTTATCAGCGCCTGGGATTGTCACAATAATGCACTCCGAATCCCCCGTGGTTTGTATTTTGTATCTCGCGAATGTTAAATCCGTCCCAACCGGGCTTCGAGCCACTCATTCAAGATGTGGCTGATTAGTGCCTGCTCTAGTTTAGAGCTGAGCCGGTCGTTTATTTGTTATTTATTCTAGCACCTTGTCTTAATACCCGCCCGGGTAATATTCCCACGTACTAATTACACCAATGTGTTGGGGATGAGGAAGGTTGAATTGAGAGAAAGTGTACCCGCATTTGCGAGGTAGAATAGAAACCCGATTAGGGAAACCCACCCTCATTACTACCGACCTGGACCTGCTTCGGTGGCTCCGTGGTTTAACGCGCTACTTTCGCATTAGACTAAACTCCCGGTGATGGGGAGATCAAGGTTCGAATCTCGGCTGGGTGTACTGAGGATGGGTTTTTCAAAATAGTTTTCTACTTTCTCCCCACGCAAATGTGGGTACATTTCATATAAATAAAACCTTTCAAATCCCTAAATCATTGTCGTAATTAAGTACATAAGTATATGACCCGAGTGGGTAGTATGACTTGATGCTAAAGAAAATACACCTAACCGGGACTCGAACCTTGATCTCCCCGTCATCGGCAGTCCCAAGTCTGTTGCGGGAGTGACGCCTTGGAACATGCGGCCACCTAAGCGGGTATAATACAGCCAGTTATCTTAGCTATTTGGCAGCTAAGCCCTAAAGATTGCGAGATTTCAATATAAAATGCTTGCGTTTATTTGAATTCCTTGAGAGTCAAATGTTTCAAACGTTTTGTATTGATCAAATATGTTTTGCTTCCTCGGAATGTTCTGGGCGTTATTTGCCCGCCATCCTATCGAAATGTTTGTGTAAAAATAGCACGAAAAGACCGGAAGAGAGATCTGGATCGTGTAGAATCTTCCAGGAAACGAGTGAAATATGAAAGTAGCGACGCATAAACTTTTAACGAAGTTGTTATGCCATCATCGTGTTTTTTTATCGAGTTTTGGAACCTGTCCGTTCAGAAGTCATACATTGGTACGTGTTAATTTGTAAGTTGAGTATAACAGAGGAATCATAAATTTCTTAGCAAAATATTTGTGTGAGATACAATACTAGTAATTAAACGTGTTGGGATGTAATAAATTAGATTGAAATACTAGCAATCCCGCACGACGTTGCCCGTGACTCCTTCAAAAATTTGTTAAAAATAGCCGAATTAAAAATTTAGAAATCCGGCTTCGAGGTGCATTTGGACCCCCTTCCGTCCACCTATGTTAAAAATTTCAAATCTCTGCGTGTCGTAGATTTGTCTGGGTATCGCACACAAACAAACACTTGCTTTTTTATTATTATAGATTAATGGTTATTTATAACACATGTTTGATGTACATTTAAAAGAATAAACTTCCACGCCATATTTTCGTACATCCCC
>CABFOW010002199.1:0-21891 GCA_902141385.1 Timema californicum
CCTCTTGTTCTAACACTAGGATTACACGTGAGTCTACTGATCAACAGTGACCTTACCTCTTTTCTTGACATTAGGATTACACTTGAGTCTCCTAATCAGCAGTGACCTTACCTCTTTTCTTGACACTAGTATTACACGTAGGTAATATGAGGTTACGCTTCTTATTTTGCGGTAGTTATAGGTGTTTGATTAAAACAACAGCAACGAAAGTTCACAACAAACCAGGAAGCGTGCGTATAATTATCTACCACTAGTCAAATTAAAAGCTTGTTAATAATTTGACGCAGTGTTAACTAGACTAGTGGAAGTTATTAAATATCTACACTGATGCATCTTCCCAAAACACTTTATTGAAAACATGGTTATGGGTAACAAACCCTAACCTTATGATTAGCGTGCAGGTCTATGTAAAAACTGTGCGTGTTGACTTTTGACGTTAGGGCC
Source organism: Timema californicum (assembly GCA_902141385.1). Classification (NCBI taxonomy): domain Eukaryota; kingdom Metazoa; phylum Arthropoda; class Insecta; order Phasmatodea; family Timematidae; genus Timema; species Timema californicum. Next base: position 445 of record CABFOW010002199.1, read on the forward strand.
TCTTTGGTATCTCTGGTGGTAAGAAATAGGGGTGGGGGCCTCAGGGAGGGCTATTTACGTTCTTGTTACTCTGAGCTCTGTGGGTCGAGCTCATTGGCAAACTGTTTCAGCTCGAATATCGTGACAGCGTTTTATCACTCGGTTCTATCTCTTTGGGGCTCACAGGTGGATTGGGCCACAAGACCAATTTCCCCATATATTTTATATTTTGTCGATTCATTACTATCACCACTGCGTGAGAATGATTTGTATCACCATCGGTTATAACTGAACACCTTTTGTTAGCACATCACCAGTGAACTTTACCATCGGTAGTAACATGAGCCATTGAAAATTTGCTACTTTGATAGGACGTGGAATATTTTGCCCCTCTCACTCCACATATACGAACCTTCAATGTTTCAATAACTGGTACACGACACCAAGTGATTTTATAGTCTGGATGTATATATCTTTTCAATAATGTAGAGGACCTACAACCTTGTCTCATAACTGATGTAAGTGGCCTTATTGAAATGCTTACGTAAAATGTATACGTGGCCCAATTGCAATGCGCCCGAACGTATAACTCTTCTACTTCGTAATAAAAAGATAAATATTTATAATCAAAGATTTTTTAAATAGTACAACAACTTTACAGTGATATTTACTAGATAAGATAGAAATATGATTAAATTTGGAAATATATGCTACTGACAAATACCTTTAACTTCATTTTCATGGGAAAAGAGAATAGCCATTTTATTTGTAATGTTAAACAATGCCTAGATGCAGATAAAAAAAAGATTTTATCTCTTTTTCCCATCAGTAAGATACCTTTAAATTAACGGTAGGATATTATCAAATTCCAAAAAACTCCTCGGGGGTAAATTTATGAAAATACTAGAAAGCAAGTTTTAATCCGGTCGGTAAAATGGTGTCATCTCTATTCCGAGATATAAGCACAGATACACAAACGGACAAACGGCCTCGCAAAAACAACTTTTTCAGTTTCAGTTTTTATCAAAATCTCGAGTTGGATCTATTTTTAAGATCTAATTACTTTTCTCGCCTAGGGGTCGAAATAAATTAAAATTTTAGGGTCATGGCTACTTTCTGGGTTTATTAGAGGATTTTTTTAGCACCGCATATTACTACTCGTTACGCTTTTGTACTAATTACGATAATAGTTTGAGGGATTAGGAATGTTTCATTTAGAGGAAGATTATCCGCATTTGAGTGGAGGGAGAGTGGAAAACCATGTTGGTAAAACCACTCTCAAACTAAGATTTAAACCTCGATCTTTGCGTCATCGGGAGTCTAGTCTACTTAGAGAGTGACGCCTTAGACCATGTTGCCATCAAAGCAGGTTTCAATTACATTTTGTAGAAGAATGTTGTATTGTTGAGAAGAGACATTGTGAAATCTCATGTTACCAGTGGGTAGGTTGCTAGAAGCTAATATTGTTTTTCATGAAATGAAGCTGCAATATGTGGGAAAAAAAAGTTGTTCAGCTCTATTTATTTAAGAAAAACAAATTGAATTGCCATATTAATATAAAAGAAAATTGCAGCCACTATTGAGCCAATCTGATATTAGAATGCCATTATATTTCCAAATAATCTCTTCTTCTAAATCAGACCAACGAACGCCATGTAGAAACAACTTTACTCTTAATTTAAATGTAAGTTAAAGTGTTTCGATTCGATCAAACTAAGAGACTCCCTTAATTGACTAACCTAGTGGTGTGACTGACGTATTAATATATTATTATTATTATTATTTTGACATCTATTGTAAGACATATGCCCCTAACCACCAAAACAACGCTTAGTTTTTACGAATACAATATAATATGAAAATCTATAATTATAATGTTTTAACTAGACCACAAAGGAGAATATTTGACACAAATTCTAGTAAAAACTATGGGGGAAAAAAAATTAAATCATGAAATATATTTTTTCCAAGAAGAAATCTTAAGATTGAAGTAAATATCAGTACATGTCGTGATTCAAAGCAGGATGTACTTATAATTTTTTGAACAGCTCACAAAACTAATAACTGACTCTCACTTAATATGGTCAGATAAACTAACTCAAGATATCAGATTGCAAGATAGCAAGTTTTCTGTCCTTCTTCATCACGTACCGCAACTTCACACGATATTTTGAGGGTAGTCTTGCCTCTTTAGGGTTGGTATAGAATTTAAAGAGTCAGTTTTAGGTTCCTCCTTGAATTGGTCTATTTAAAAATGTAGCTATCTATGTACAACGTATTGAAAGTGTGTTGTAAAGCTTAAAAGAATAATTTTATATTAATGTGAAGTTCCAAATCTCTATTTAATAAATAATAATTTGATATAGATTGTATATTCTTGTTTATCCTCTCTACACTTTCGTAAGAAACTGCGTGCGAGCTAGTCGGTTACTCCCTTGAGGGGAGTTCTCCTGAAACGAGGTCCCATGCCACTCGCAGTCTTACTGGAACAGGGGAGAACATGGGAGCCAATATCGGGAAAACAGCAAGAGGAGGAGGTCAATGTTTGTATCCCTCAAATACCTCTTCCCACCGTGCGTACGTCCAGTACAATACGTGACAAAATACGGAGACAATTTCACTCCTACCGGGAACTATATAATGAGATAAATTGCAATGCATTACATACAGAGTCACATTTATTTAAAGTGTAATTAAATAATTTATTAGAAACATTATATAGAAATACTTAAATCAGCTTTAATTTATATTCATCTTTAAATAATATATCATCAATTCAATGAATGTGAAATATTATTAATAAAACTAAAGATAAATATTTATAAAAAATCCTAACAATATAACAGGTATAATGACATCTTGTTGATTTGGGAGAAGTAAAGGCCAGCGCTCTTTCTGATACATTTTTATTCACCTGTGTTTCTATAGGCTTTAAAACCTTGGAACTAGTAATCAATAATAATTATTCCCAGGATAAAAATAACCAAATTAATATGTCTTATTTGTCCAACCCGTAGGTTTTATATTAAAGCACAGGGTAATTTCAGATGTTTTATAATTTTTTCGAAAATCTAAATATCAATAATTTTCTTTTAGCTACACATTTTTTAACATCAGAAACTCAATGTTAATAGCACTCATATTTCACTAACTCAAAACATGATTAAGTCGGGGTTTTCTAACGAAAATTTGTAAATCGTAATTTGTTGTTTTCATATACCCCGAACACCTATTAAGATGATATGCGAAAAAAAAGAAGATATTTCAGGAGAAAATATTTTAATAGTTAAAAAAATTACAAATTAAAATCTTTTTGGAAGTACTCGTACATTTCTGTCAAAAGAAATGATTTTTTAATGGTGAATTCCTCTAAATATTTATTTAATTTTTAAAGTTTTAGACACATTCTTTGTGTATAAGATTAAAAATTAATTATGATAATTAAATCGTCTAGAAGTTATGCCATACACATACATATACACAAACATACACACACCTCTCTTAATATTAAAATGTAAAAACTTAGCTTTCATTTTTCCGCTATAATATCACCAATACCAGCACTATTTCAATATTTCCTTGTGACGGACCGGTATATATATATTTCAGTTGCCAGCTGCTTGGTTGGAGGATGATTCCTTTTTGAGATAGTTACTAAAAATATCGTTTTTAACGTAAGCAAAGTTTTATTAATATTAAAGAAAAATATAATACTTGATGTGACAACTGATCTTGCACATTTTATCAAGCTGTGGCTCTATTGTGGACAGTGCCACTCATAATGGACCATAAATATCCATACTGTTACGATGTTCGTCTTCATTAATTAGCTGAAAATTGAAAAATGACACCTGGATACGGAAATCGGCGTTGTCGTACTAAGCCGAAGGTCCCGGGTTCGATTCCCGTGTGCAGGTGTCATTTTTCAATTTTCAGAATATGATATCTATGAGGGACTATCCCACTAAAATGCATTAACAATAGTTACGGCTATTTGTTTCATTAATTAATTAGGTTGAGGCAAATACTAATAGAGCTTATTGTTCCATTTCATAAATATCTAGGAATTCTGCTTTCATTATTACCCAGAAGGAATCAAGTGAAATTTCACTTTCAAAATACATTTACAATTCTTTATTAGGACCCAGATTAATCAGGGTTCCTTCTAGGTTAATAAGTACGGTACCTCATCATTCCATGCCACAAATACTCGTAGATTTCAGATACATCCAGTCCCTCTCCATGGACATCCTCTAATAGGAACTATAAATACAACTACGCGGCTAAATGGGTGATTAGATTATGTAAAATATCATTTCTCAAAGAAGGTAAGTTAAGATCTTCACCTCCTTCGCTAATAGTATTATCTAAATGGTGAAACATGCCATAGCAGTCGCTTGAATCTTGAGTTTTCCAGGTTTCAGCTTTTGTTTCAAATTGTTTATCCTGTCATCCATTGTAAAACCATAGGCCATTCTTCGTTGCGTATACGTTTTAAGTTAATTTAAAATGCAAATATATTGGTCAAATAGCCTAGTCCAATCATCCAGTCATTGAATAAAAATAGTTTGAACAAGCAGATATTGTATCCTATAGAAACTCAGCAAGCTCATATCTCATATCAAACATTCTCCACATGAGTTTATACCTTGAAAACTAACGTACATCGGAATGCGATAGTAGTTGTTTGGACTCAGCCACCATATATTGGCTTAGTGGGACAAAATATTTTGACCATTTTAGAAAACATTCTAAATTCTATATTAAGTAAGGAGTTATAAAGATATGGTTAAGACTTAGAGACCCACTTAAGATTATAATAAAAAGTTGAAAGGCTGAATAAACATAAGAATTATTAGAAAAAATAATAAAAATTATAAAAAATAATCTTAGGTTAATAATGATTATATTTAAATAATGAAAAACACGTTAAAAAAGATAAAAGTATGAGATAAGTGAGATAGAACATGAATAAAATGAGAGATTAAAATAAATCAATGCATATAACAATTGACTTACTATCTATTGTTATATGCATTGATTTATTTTAACCTTTCAATTTATTCATTTTGTATCTCACTTATCTCATACTTGTATCTTTTTTAACTTGTTTTTCATTATTTAAATATAATCATTATTAACCTAAGATTAATTTTTATAATTTTAATTATTTTTTCTAGTAATTCTTATGTTTATTCAGCCTTTCACCTTTTTATTATAATCTTAAGTGGGTTTCTAAGTCTTAACCATATAAAAATATTTTGAGGTTAATGCGTTAGTCCTTACGTGGGTTACAATGATTATCACCACTTAGCATGTTGTTCACTTCTGACTACATTTTATTTGTGGCAAGGTTTTATCTGTTTGTGAAGTGGCCAGGAGGATAGGATGGTTCACGGAATGGACAGACATTGGCCAGAGTCATAAATGAGTCGAATTCACGAGTAGGGTGTAATACATGCATTCCCAAACATATTAATGATAATATGAAGCTTGACCCCATGTTGGTGTACTAACGGTTGTGGCGCTTCTTTTCGGATGGATGCTAATGCGTTTTCAAACTGAACTAAAAACTGCAAGTGATGGATATTAATACCCAAAAAAGTCCTAACCTAAGCTACCACAATCTTAAATAACCAAAACTAACCAGTCTATCACAAAACACAATGCCGAAATATTATATCATTATACAAGACATGATCATGACTATAAAAAAACATCTCACAAAGCTAGGTATGTGTAAAATGAAAGGAAAGTTTGTTGTTGGTTCTTGGGTCCAAATGGTTATTGTATGTGACTATGGCTGAAATAATAGTGCTACAGGATTGGTGGGGGCTGAATTTGTATTTCTCTCATATATTTTGACACCATAATGGCCATATCGTTATGAACAATTCCTTGCATATATTAAACTATTTATGGATGGCTTTATGAAATGTCCGTTACACATACAATGAAGAACGAAGACTCCACAGCCACATTCCTTACTGGGTTCAATCTATAAGTACTGAATATTTTGTACAATGTGTGCAGGAAATTGTGAAATAATCGGTGAGTAGGTATAGCTATAATAAGAAAGCACATTCATGATATATTTTTTATCTGGCATTGTAAAATATGAGCGATGTGAGGTCCACTATCTGCAAACTGTGTGTTGGTGAGGTTTATAATAGGGGAACCACGCCCTTTGCAAGGGGACATGAACTGTTAGCGTGGGGAAGAAACTTAATGAGGCAATAACGAGCCATTATATCTTCTTGGTACCATCTGTAATTATTAAACAGTATTTAGCCAGGGGTAACAGATTATCCAAACAAATATATAGTCCTTCCTTTGTGTGAATAAGATATGATTGAACTGATATTATTTTTTTACATTCTAGCATGTAACTTATCCTAATTAAAAGAAAGGATTAAAGGAAAATATAATTTTAAATGGGTGGCAAATTTTATATATATATAATACGAAATATTTATTAGGAATTAATTTAAATTAAGATTACTTTATGTATTTATTTTCAGGTTTCAGATTTTAAGAAAAATCGGTCCTATTGGCACTAGAATTGATAAATCATAAAAGAGTATCAAATCTATGATTAAATTGAAAAATTAAATTTATATTAGATAATATTGGCTATAGATGTATTGTACGTCAGTTTTTTAGTTAAATAGTTTAAACTTGAAATTAAATGGCTTATTAACTCTGTTATTTATGACATTCTCATAGTATGGATGTAGAATGTGTATTTAAATCAGGGTTTTAATATCAAGAATTTCAGTCCACTGATATAAAACTATTTCATATTTTATTAGAGTGATGTTAATAAATTATGGAATTGTTGAGAACTCGCTAGTTTTTAAAACATGACACAGCATTAAATTTGGAGGATCATTTTTGTTATTAAGTATGATTTTTCCAGACTCTTTTGTTCTGGTTACTGGTGTCTGGTGGTTATTGGTGGTTACTGGTGGTTACTGGTGCCTGGTATTTACTGGTGTTTGGAAAGTGAATGTTTATATCCTGAACGTACGCGATAAGAGGATATATTTATTTATAATTTCACATCAAACCTCCATGCTATAAGGTTATTTATCCTCCAGGCTATTCACTTTTTCTCTCCTCCTAATAAGAATATATATCTTCTAAACTATTCCCTTCCTTCATCCTCCTAATAAGGATGTTTATACACTCAATTATTCCCTTTTCCCTATTCACAAAAAGTGTTTATATCGTCTTAATTATTCCCTCTCTCACTCTTCCTAATAAAGGTGTAATTCCTCTCAAAAACTACCCCCCTCCATCCTCCTAATAATGGTGTATATCCCTGAAACTATTGCGTTCCTCCCTCCTAATAATGGTGTATATCCCTGAAACTATTCCTTTCCTCCCTCCTAATAATGGTGTATATCCCTGAAACTATTCCTTTCCTCCCTCTTAATAATGGTGTATATCCCTGAAACTATTCCTTTCCTCCCTCTTAATAATGGTGTATATCCCTGAAACTATTCCGTTCCTCTTTCTTAATAATCGTGTATATGTCCTAAACTATTCCGTTCCTCCCACCTAATAATGTTGTGTATCCCTTAAACTATTCCCTTCCTCCCTCCTTAAAATAAAGGTGTATATTCTCTCATCTATTCACTTCCTCTTTCCTTAATATAAAGGTGTATATTCTCTCATCTATTCACTTCCTCTTTCCTTAACTAATGAGAGGGTGTTCATTTTCTCGAAATATTTTCTATTCTTTCTGCATTTAATAGCAGCTCATTTATTCAAACACATTACCACCATCCTCCACCTAATAAGGGTACATTTTCTCTAAATTAAATCTGATCATTATTTAATTAATATTATTAAATGTGAATATTAAACAGGAATTTGCGGAAATAAAATATATTGTTATCTGATCAAATTATAACAAATGTTTTTTTAAAGCAATATACTCTAGTAGTTTCTGATGTAATGATAAAATAAAATTGAAAAATACATAGTGAAAATAACGAAGGTACAAAATACTTTCAAGAATATATTTTACAAATCATCATTACGATGTATTATACTTTAATTTATATTTATATTAACGTTTCTTCTACAGTTTTTATAAATATATAACTTGAAAATATAAACTATAAAAGTTTTTTAAGAGTGATTATATTTTAAATGCATCTCAATGGTTCGGTTCCAATTTATAAATGCCCCTACTTCATGTTCATATTTTTACGACGATATTTTTACATATGGTAGTGAAAAGATGCACGATACCATCTCCTTTCCAATATAGTTTCAAATTTTATTATCTCTGGTACTTATATTCTTAATATGACGGTCCTCACAAAACGAACATCTTTCTTTTTATTGGTGTTATTTTAATATCATGTGGATACATCTACTGTACACTCTCGTACTATTATTGGAAATTCATGTTCAAATTCGAGTTGTTTTTTAAAATAAGTTCTTCTCCACTCTTATTATTGATTATTTTGAAAAATTATCACAATATTTGTATTAAGTCTTAAATTACATTAAATAAATGAATTGAAGAATAAAAATAATGAATGATTCACTTAATTCCATTCATTATTAGATATTGTTCAAAATCCATTGTGAGGCAATTTTTAACTGGCAATTTATAAATAATGGATAGAAGTATTTTCGAAGTACTAAGCCATTCGAGGATATTTTTGAATTATTATGCATAAACAATTGAGTATTAAATCTTGCTTAAATTAAAAATGAGCTTTTTGAAGCCATCCTAAGCTCATATATTAAAGCATCTGATTAATGATCAATAGGTTTTAGATAATTTTTTCCAGTTTAGCTGTACAGACTAAAATCTCTAAATTGTAATATTACAATCAGTTAACCTAGAAAAAATGTGTTAAATTCCACCATTAAAACATAAGCATTAATTAAATGAAGTTTACAACTACTTCATAATCATAAATAGCCCCCAATAATTATTTTAAAAGGTTTTATTATTGAATAAATAGCACGTGACCGAAAAATTAGAGTATTTTAAGTCAACTGGTAAAGTGCAGATGGTATTTGAATTCAGGACACGAGCGCGCAAGACGGCCACATTGGTAAGCTCTCGCAGGGTAAATCCGGGCGGCGTCATGTTTACCGCGATGAAACACTCGAACTCATTACAACATAACTCACCATTTCTTGTAAACTACCTGGACAATCACAGTAGTTTTTTTCATTTGCTATAAAAACCTTATAAGACATGAGGATATGATTAAAATTCCCATATTCCAAATTGGTTTTCTTTGAAAAAATTGTTTTCTGAAGAAAGAACTATAATGATATTTTTATTGTAGACATATTTTCACTCTTTGTAAAAGTTATTTCCTAATTGAAATAGATGGGTATTATAAGCGTATGAAATGATCATCATGAACTGAACTTTATTTTGATATAAGACTCATTCCTCTAACACCAATACTTTTCACAGTTTTTTTTAATAGTATTAAGCCAAAAGAATTATTTTTCAATATATACCGTTATTTCGTTTGATAAGTTTTCTTTTGCTGAACAGAACGATGGATCCAATTCCTTTATTTGTATTATTTTATTCACACCATGCAATACGCAAAATAAAAGAATTATTAACGTTTTTATGAATTTTTGTGGCTCAGTTCCATTCCTTTTTTTTTTACTTTCCCCCCGCTTTCTTCCATTTTTATATTCCACAAGAAAAGATTTTACTGACTTTACAATAAAACGTAATAGACAAACTAGCATAAAAAGGGATATTTTATAAAGTTGATTATCCCACCTTATTCATAAATTCTCATGAGATTCATTTTATTATTAGATTCATAAAATATTTTTATTTCTATATTTTATACTCACGTGATATTTTAGGGTATTTAACAATCATATCCATTATATATTTGAAAATATATTTTAACCATTTCCAGATATTTATAAACGATGGTGTGCACTGCACCCAAAATTTTGGAGGGAAAAAACTATCAACTTTAGTATTTATTTGCCCTTTAAGCACACAAACATATATATATATATATGAAAAGTTTATATATTTATGTATACATCCAATTTAATTTTTCCTTTTTTTATTTCTTGAAAGCAGACCTGAATTCGTATAAGCTTGTAAACGTGTTTCTCTTTGATCCTCTGAAATCAATTTTCTTTTTCCTTTCAATGAATGTCTAGGTTGTTGTCCTCTCCCTTCCCTCCCCCTAAACCTTACTAAACCCCTCTAGCCCCACCCCCCTTCTACCAAACAACGCCCTTGACAGTAATCCACGCGGCGGGTTTTTTTCCCAGGGGGNACTGTATGGCAAGAATGTGTCTTGTTGATGCGAAGGATGACAAGGTGGGGGGTGGGAGATGGATATGTAAAATCAATTGGCCCCCGGGAGTGGCCGTGATGAGAATACGAGCGTTAGTATCGTTAGTATCCACGATGCTAAGAATACTAAACAGTACGAGCGACGCTCACCACACCTTCTTTCATTCCCCGTTTCTTAACAACAAACTGAGGGGGTTGAACATTTTCCAATCTAGCTCGACAAAAGTACGTGTCCCCTTTCTTTTCTTGCAAGACACGTGTGGGGGGGTGTATATATAGAGATAGAGAGAGATAAATAGATATATGGATACATATTTACATTCATCTATATAAAATATATCATTATATTTATCAATAAATCTATTTATGAATATATTTACCTATAATTCTCTCTATTTTCTATGAGTGTAGCTCTTCATCCTTATATATATGAGAGAGAGAGAGAAAGATTTATTGATCAATATAATAATATATATAGAAATATATAGAAAAGATGAATGAATGAAATCATGGATGGATAGATGTCTAAATAGATAGAAAAATATATAGTGAAATAAGAAATGGAGCAATAAAGTGAGCTATATAAAGAGATATTGAAAAAACTAGGTTAAAAGGGACAAACATTTAGATGTAAAAACAATAATTAGAGTTTGTTTTAAATGTACAAACTAATATTTATAATAACCTATTTATTTAAAAGAGAAAATGGAAGTAATATTACTATAATTTTAAATCTTATTTTTTAGTAAATTTATTATTCTTAAAAAACATGTAGATACATAAACATTACAATAATAGTGATTAGTGTCAATGTTAAGAAAGTAATTTAGATAACTTTGTAACTAAAAAGACCAGTTCTTTCATTAAATTATGTCAAAAAGTAATTTTTAAACTTAAATAACAAAAAAGATGGCTATGTTTAGGAATATGTAATTTATCCCTATAATTAAGTTATATTTTAATATTTTCCGACAAATCAAATTATTCTGCTCCAATATTAAAGACCACGTGGCAAGAATGAGAAATATTCCAAAAGTAAGGCTATAATATGTTCAAAGGTGCTATGATTATTATGACATTGAGCACGTGTAGATATAAGGTGTGAAATTAAACAATCCAAAACATGAATAAATCTACAGAACCTTGCAATTCCAAACTTTGGTGTTTCCAACTTTATCTTTCCTAATGAAGAGAAGCGAGCTCATCTCATTATTCATTAGCGCTTCACAGAACTCTTGGTGTAAACTACCTTTAGATCGTGGAACAAGGATCTATGGGACAACTTCTGAGACTCCGCTGTCAGTTGGTACCACTGGTGTCAAATTATCAGTGCTAATGTTGAGTTACATAGCGACCATATAGAACACTCATTTCACTAAGAACACTGCGTAAGAATGTACAAGCTTTTAGTCAGAAAAAAAAATCCTAGCTAGAGGGAATTAGACTCAAGAGATAGCTAAACTTCTAAAAAAAACATGGCGTTGGACACTCAGACTAAACGGAAATTTTGTTGAGTCTTGTTTTCTATTTACTAGAGGGGTCAGGATTTGAGCATCTGTGGATTGCGTTTTTGTTGATATTCTATAAATGGACTTCCATACTCACTCTCTGAGAATAGGTCCATATTTCCCTTAAATCTAAATTTTCCCATACCTCTAATATTTGGAAGCCAGATAATATAACCTGGATAGGAAGTAAAACACGATGAAAAATAAATGGTTTGACACACAATCACACAAACTTTCCCACATTGTGTTTTATAATTTCAAAGAGAATTTTAAAAAATAAGTTTTTAGTAAACAACCCTTAAATAATTTTGACTCATAAAAATCAACACATCATCTATTTATGAATGAATCTTAAACCAAATTTGTCAATTATATTTAACAAAAATTAAATTTTAAAAATTCTTAATTTTAGCCTACGCTTCAATAATTTATTACTTGTAAAAATAGAAACTTATTCTTATTTAACAAGAAAAAAATTCTGATATTCCCATTTTAAACTAGATTTTTAAGGCGAATTTCCAAAACATTCGAATTATCTATAGTCTAAACTACCCTTAAATTAATTTATTTAAATAAATAAAAATATATTAATAATGATACATAAAATAATATCCCCATAATAATTTTGAACAAAATTGACAAAGCAATCTTTTTAATATTAAAATAAATAAAAAGTAATCAATTTTACACCCAAAACAAATATTTAGATTAATTTGTCATGTTCATATGAAATACTCCCCAGTTATAGTTCTATGAAAAATAGTTTTAGGCATTACCAAAATAATAATTCGAATAAAGAAAAATTCACACCTCATTAATACCCTTTATCGAATTTCTACAAGGATACTTATTTGGAGCCATGTGCCATGTGTAAAATATTTCAAGCTTTTGAAAAATCAGTTAACAGTAAACAACCCTTCAACTAACATCTGCCCAAAAACCAATTAAAGGTTTATTGGGCAAAAATGCAATGACAGTTAGCTATAATACTGCTATTTGTCATGTTAAAAAATCCTAGATATGTGTTTCAAACAAAATCGATTGAGCCATTTTCAAAAAATTTGTAATTAAAAATAATTACTCAACAGTAAATTATCCTTGATTGAAGGGCTAAGTTAAAGAAAATGTGTTATACCCCATAAAATCAAGTTTGAAAAAAATCCATGAAATTTTTTTTTAATCCATAGCCAGGAATATACTGACAGACAGACAGACAGACAGAATTGTAAAACCAAATTTTGGGTTCATTTTTACATAAAACTTAAAAATTTGTCATAATATTTAGTTGGATTAATTCATTATGACAATATTTTTTCAATTTGAGAACGTAAAACCAAACAATTACAAACGTGGTCATTTGAGGGGAATATTTAGTTATCTAAATGTATTTATTTACCTCAAGAAAGATAATTTGTAACACCTTGCCATACACTTAGCTAACCAAATAGTAACAATAATTTACAAAAGTTTATATAAACAAGAATCACTAAATAAGAATTTATAAAATTAATTAGAAAAACCATACATCTAAAAATATTTCGTGTTAATAAACCAAATGCACAATCGTTATCGTCAATTATTTGTTTCCTATTCTAGTATTATTTACAAACTTTACAAAACTAAATGAACACGGATGGAATGCTGATCAGATTTCCACAGAGCAAAATATATAATAAATGTCTTGTCTGTCAGTATTTACTTCAAGAGATTATATTCGTATCAACCATTTATTGGTTAGGTAAAGATCGAAATTTGTCGAGATGCTAAAAAGGCCTAACCTAAATACCAACCATTTTAGAATTAGATGTTACAATATAGCTATAGAGAAAATTTTTCTAAATTATAAAAAAAAACACCTTTTAGTTTAGTACAGAATATAAATTCTGCAAATACACTAGAACGGTCTTTAGTTTTTTTTCCAATTTTGAAATTATGTTCTAGCTGTAGGGAGAGCTAGGAATTTCAAAAGTAATATAAAAAATATATCAAAGTGTGTTAGAAAATTTAAGTATTTAAAATCTGTTAGGACAACAATCTCAAAAATCTAATTAAAATTATAAATTTCAATATTGTTTCCAAGAAATGTGGTCTTCAAATATTTTAAGCCAGTAGATTAAAAAGCTTCTTGGTGTAAAATAAATTTGAGATTTGGCTTGTAAGTAAATATATCTGCCTGGATAACAAAATGATATATAAGAAAATGGAATTTCATAATTGTAAAACGGGAAATGAAAGAGCTTTAATTTGATACAGCTAATGTTAAACACTATATTAAGTGTGCTTGAAAATTTAAACTATGTATGTGGGTTAAAGAACAATATAAAATAACCCAGTGTTTCTCAAACTTCTTCGCGTAACGCCAACCCTCTAACCAGGGCACAGCAAATTCGCGGACCCCTTGACGTTGGTTGAATGATAACAATAAATGTATAGCATATTATAGCGATAAATTAGTCATAATATATTTGAAATACAAATATAACTACAATATAAACAAAATAAAATAAATATAGGTATTATCTTTGTATTTTTTTGTAATAATACATTCTTTAAATATATGTAAAAATAATTACAATAAATATTTAATTTGATTTAATATTTAGCACCGTGTCTTACTGCCCGTTCGGGTTATACGCTAATTACAATAAAAATGAAAATAATATATAATATATTTGTACATTTATAATCACTGATAACTTTTGTGAGGGCTGGAACTGCTTGTTTGACTTTAAACTGCCTTTGAAATCTGGAGCAGTTCTACTGACCATTTCCTCATTCCATACTAAGACAATTTCATTTCTCATCTTTGCCCCACAACGAGCTCACACAAATAAGTTGTTGGAAAATACATCAAATGAGTCCTTGCTTATTTGTGAAAGTTCTTTTTTCTTGCTGCCAGGAAAACTTAAAGTGAACTTCCAAATGCTCCTTTCAAAGTTGTGGCCAGCCTCTTACGTTTAGGCCTGACATTAATTTAGGAAGGTATAACCATTGTGTTTAGCTTATACCAGCTATTTATTCTCTTATATTAAATTTGATGGAATCTTAATAATATATGAAGGTATGTCACGGATTCCCTGGACGAGTCCCAGGGATCCCATTTTGAGAATCTCTGAAATAACCAATTAATTCTTAAAATTTCAAAATAAAATGGGAATGTGGGAACCGAAAGGTTTTGGGGAGAGGGACTATTGATTGAAATATTTCAAAAACTATTATAAAATCTACTTTTGAGTATTGGAAAAAATTTAAATTTGGAAAATATGTAAAAGGATCACTAATATAACATAAAAGTTGAATAATTTGGATATTAAGAAATAGGGGTCCTGGAAATGGATTAAAAGTGGTGTGGGGGGGGGAGGCTCCTCAAAACTGCTAAAATACTAATAAAAACCAAACAAATGTATAAGGTACACAGTTTTAATTTTATAGAGGAAGATAAAAAAAAATCTTAAAGGGGATCCAAGAAGCTGCTATTACATAGTTAAATATTGAAAGATAATTTATCGCCTGTACGGGAGAAACAGGATAAGGAAAGTAGGCAACTTCTGTTTACAGCTTGGTGAACCATGTTGCTAGTTTATTACATATATCTCTATATTAGTATATAATTTCAATTAATTATTGTATACACCTCTTATAATCTTAATCAAAATTGAAACTATTTTCTTATTTAAAGTACCGTCTAAGTCTTTTTGATGGGAAAATAGAATGGTCAATTTTATTTTTAATGCTAGACAATGACTGGATTCGCCATTTTATAATTATTTTTTAAATCACCATGGACGATTTTTAGAAAATTTATGTGTTCTCTTTTGACCCTTAGATAAACTAACATTCATTTTAAGATTGGATACATCATTGTTAATACTCCTCTGTGAAGCCTTAAGAGCCCCTAACTAAAACAAGTTTCATACTGAAGGGTAAAATGGTTTCGGCTCAAGCCCGAGTAACAACTAGACATACATTGTGAAAACAGCTTTCTCGGGTGAAGAGTTTCAAGAAAATTCGACATTCATACAACCATCTCAGAGGAGTCGCAAGAAATTAAAAACCACAGATAATTTGCTTTACATTTACTTTCATATTCATTTGTTTGAGGTATCTAATGTGCAACTCCTGAACCGACAGATTATAACAGAACACCAGTTATAAACTATCTTAAATCTAAAACAAACATAACACCTAACCCTATGGCCGTTAATTCATCACTGTGAAAGTGAAAGTCAACATTTTCCCAATTACACATTTTTCAGGAATTTCAGAAACCTTACTCTGGACCCTTAAGGCCGATACACACAGAATGTTAAGCTAAGCTAAGCTATTCTGTGCTGTGCAAAGACTTTGTCTGTTTGGTTTCACATTAGTTGCTATGTTAAGCAAGGTCCCTCTTTCTTTTCCCCCTGAATTCAGCGTTGTTTCTTTCTGGTGTGATACAATGAAGTTTAGCTACGATGGAGTTCTCCAAAATGTCTTGTTTGAGTTCAGGGAATAGTACCTAGGAAGAAAATATGCTGCTGTTAGCAGCTGTTTTGGAAGATGAAGAAAATTTAGGGGGTGGAGGTTTGACTTGTTCAATTAACTCTTCCATTTTAACATAAAAACATTTAATATATATAAAACCTAAATAAACTATTACTTAAATACATGCTAAGCAATCTGAAGACAACACTTCAAAACTTATTTAGTTATTTTCACCAAACAGCATTGCGTCTGTTCAAAACAGGACCCAAACTGCTTTATGCGCAATCTCAACGTAAGATAGCTCAATATGGGAGACGGAAAAATTGCCCGGCTAGCAATCTGACATAACATAGCGTGGCGTAGCAAGGCATAGCTTAGTTTTCTGTGTGAACCAGCACATTTAAATGCATGGTCCAGTATTTTTATAAATAGTTAGCAGAGCAAATCTTAGCTTAGCGTTCTTTGTGATCTAATAATAACGGCTGATCTGAGATGTTGGACTCGTTTCTTTACACAATGTTATCTTATCTGTAACTGCTGCAAATAATTAATTCATGTATTTGTGGGCAAGTTTGAATATCACTCTCTTTTAATCTGTTTTGTCAACGATGAAGTGCTCATTGTTAGATTTCTGGCAGGCTGTGTTGAGGTGTATTTTCACCTTATCGAAACCATTAGGAAAAAGGAAGAGTTGTAACGGGCTAACCAATCCTGGCACGTATATATGTACTGTAACATACCATGCCTCGGGAACATCGCTGAACAAGAACGGCTCCATTGGATGAGTTATCCACCCTCGCATTCCATTCAACATTTGGCTTGACTCTAACGAACTATCTTAACAACTGAGAGGAGCTCAGCGTAACCCGCAAGTGCATGGGTTCTGTGGCTGATGCCTACGTGCTGTTTTCAACGTCAATGAGTGTCCTCCCCCCTTCTTTTCTATGATTCATCATGTTCAGCCACTATAAAACTCCACGGATCGCTGGGAACGATAAACAGCTCCAGTATAGTATTCTTCACGTCCGACGTGTCTCAGTTCCACTGAAACTTCTTAGCTCAGTGGTCACGATAATGGTGCCAACCGACAGATCATATACGAGTATATGGAAATAATACGTCGAGAAAGTTTGATCTTTTAAACTAGTAGGGAGTGAGTGGCTCAAGAGTCAGTATGTAAAGTTTAGGGACAGTTTTTATACCTGCTGAGAGTGTCTGTCACTCTTGAGATTATCATATGTGTTATTAGTTTAGTCTTTCATTAATTATGACTTGTTGTACATGCCACGAGTGGTCTCTCGCATAACATATTTTTCTGCTCGGTCCTTAAGACTAGCGGTTTAGTTAGGGGTATGTCTCACTCCTTGGCCTGCATGACCATCATTTAGTCAGCAGGTTCTTCAGACGGGAAAGGGGATGTTTAGGTTGTTCCAGGCCTGAGGATTATGCCTAGTTAGGTATTGGTTAACATTTCTAGTATGATCTGGGCACTTCACGCCGTGTTGTTCACCCGGTTGTGGTGAGCAACTTGTGGGTCGTTACTGCCCATCTGGCATGGCCCGCGTACTATATGTTACTTAAGTTTTGTTGTTTATCTGTTTGAAGTGCTCAACTGGTGGGTTGTTCCTGCCCTTCTGGCGGGGCCCACACCCAATTGGACTTTCTAGTATGGCTCCATTAAGGGGCTGTTTCTGGCCCTCTTTATTTATTATAACCCTTGTATGGTTGTTTTTATCATCATTCCGGGTTAGATCAATTGGTTACCTGCCAGCCCATGTTAAGTTAAGTTAAGGCCTAGAACCCTGAATTGGAACTTTCCCTAGATACTTGACCGGTATGTCTGCGACTGGAACAAACAGTTAATTGTCTCAAACCATTGTAGCTTACATTAATAGTATCAAGCTAGCTTCACTAGCGTATATAGCCCTTATCTCTTAAAATAGGGATCTTTATTTATTATGTTGAGCGGGTTCTTTTTTGGCCCTGCCTGCAGCAGAATTATAATTTTCAAAATATTGTGTTCAAATTTTCAATAAATTTATATGACTCTCTGGACACTAAAAAGTATTTTTTGAAATGCCATATGTGTGTCTGTATCTAAGCTTAGACAGAATCTATCCCACATATTAAGCTAAATCTTGGTCTCCAGTGTTTTATTAAGTCTTCCCTAGAGATATGTTTGTGGAATTATCAGTTTAACACTAAAATGGATTGTGTTGTGGTCTTATAACTAAGGTAATAAATTAAAAATATTGTTTCCTTTAACTCAGCAATTATAATGTAGGTTAGAATTTATACCTAGGCACCGTCTAGTATTACAAACAAAACTGTGTAGCTAATTTTTCTCGGTAAATTGATTAAAGTTATTTTAAGGCGAATATTATTATTATTAGCACCGCGTCTTACTACCCATTCGGGTTATACGCACTTACGCTAATGTGTAATGGTAGGGTGATTGTGAGATGAAATGAATGACCTACAGTTTAACGTGGGATCCAAACCACGGTGGAGGCCTGGCATTCCTCACATTCACAAGATGTCTTTTCAGAGGTGAAGGAAGGGTTAGGTAATCAGATAAATTTAAGGCGTATATAACCAATTCTGATCAAATATCTTAAATGATCAGAAATAGTAAATAGCATACCTTTGAAAAACTGTAGGTTTTAAAAAATAAAAAATAGTTTTGTGTAATATAAAACCATATTTTATAAGCTAGAAGCTAATTTATTTTTAAATTGAGGTTTGATAATTGGGGAGTTTAATATGCATTGAATTAATTCACTTCAGATAATCATAAATGTATATAATCTATAAACATTCAAATTAAAACCATTAAAATAAACATCATCTGCTGACATAGTAAGGTAAAATATTATCTTTGGTGAACCATGTTACTTAAGTATCAGTGTATATTATTTCATCTATAATTTTTGGTGAAATGATTTTTTTTTTCGATAATTTTTATTTAATAATATTTTTTATTTTGTTGAACATACTTTAATAGTTATAAGTAAGTGTTCTCATTTCTAGTTAAAAAGCGAGAAATTATTTTTACTGTACTGAACCATTTAATTCTAAAATAATTTTCACCTTCTCTTCAGGTCAATTAAGTTATATTGATTATGCATTTTAGGTTTTAGTTCCCTAACACATTAGAAGAACTGATATTAATATATGGTAACAATCCTCACAGCTAATAATACCCTATTAAAATAATATTAATAATAATAATAATAATAAAACTGTACTTAGGTCAGTTAAAATTCATGCTTTTAAATGGTTACAAATATACTACGCGTCAGTTACACAATATCTCCCTCCTCAGTTCACGATGTCTGGTTTTGTTATAATCTATTGAATTGTTTGTTCACAATAATAGAGACATCCTTTAATCACGAGGTACAAAGCAATAGCACATCTATAACCACGCAGGTTCCAGGTGCTCCTAAAATAATAATACAAATATATTTGTATCTAAACAAAATCAATGGTAAAATTTTAAACAATATGTTTCAAAATATTTACTCAAAGAAATTCATATATTTGAAAATAATATCGTATCGGAAACCATTTAACAAACAAGCCCCGGCTATCTCTATTCCTTTATATTGATGGAACACCGTGATACAATTAAATATTTAACACTCCAATTAAGTTGGTATATTTTATCTTTAGAACTTATTGTTATTGATATCACATCATCCATATGTCTGTGTCATATATATATGTATATATATATATGTATGAGTGTCTGGGCTAAGTCCCTCGTGAGAAGACCAACCGGTGCTTATGACACGTTTCCTTGGGACGCCCGTGGATCCAACGCCCCTATCAGATGAGGGGATGGTGATAGTGAACATGAGGGTGTAGAACCAGTTGAATGACTAGCACTTAATTTTAAACCAATTCAAACCAGTTGAAGTTTCAGATCATTGAATTTTTAGAGGAAATACCCATTAAACCAGCTGGGAATCGAATGCGGGACTTCTAAACTGGTAACCTGGTGTAACGACCACTATACAAAGGGGCATGTTATGTTGATGTTCTATAAAACCTGTTGGTAACTAATCGAGACCAGTGACTGATGGTATTAAGTTTCTATTTAAAGCTCAGTAACGTAGATTGAAACATAAACATGTTTAATATTCTAAACAAAATGGCTCAAAATAAGGCTTAGGGTTCGGCCAGACTGACGAGTGAGCGTGCTAGTGTGTGATTAGCAGATATCTCTCGATAGTTGTTGACGAGCAGGAAAGGTTCGAATCTTGACTCAGTGAACTGAGGGTGGTTTTTGACACGTGATTTAGTGTTGTGGTTTTCTCATCCTCTCTCCACGTTAATGGTGATTCTTATTTCTAAAGGCCTACTTTGATTATAACATTGAAGTATTTTAATATATAAGTTTTACATATATATATATATATAGGTATGGTTTATGATCTTACCAATTAAACTAGGCCATTAGTAGCAGGTGTGCTAAGCCTATCGATAGTAATAAAAATGTCAAAATGATATGTTTTCCAAACATTCAATGAACCAACATACAATAATATTGCCTAGCGGCTGTAAACTAGTTAGTAACGAGTCGAGCGCGCGTGATAGAAAAATAGAACCAGTTCTATATTTAAAGCGTGCACTCAGTCGCTCCAGTCTGGCCACATCTCATTACAACCAATGTGTTCTATTTTATATTTTAGTCACTCACTCCAGTCTGGCCACCTATCATTACAACCAATGTGTTCTATTCTATATTTTAGTCACTCACTTCAGTATGGCCACATCTCATTACAACCAATGTGTTCTATTTTATATTTTAGTCACTCACTCCAGTGTGGACACCTCTCATTACAACCAATGTGTTATATTTTATATTTTAGTCACTTGCCCAGTCTGGCCACCTCTCATTACAACCAATTTGTTCTATTTTATATTTTAGTCACTTGCCCAGTCTGGCCACCTCTCATTACAACCAATGTGTTATATTTTATATTTTAGTCTCTCACTCCAGTCTGGCCACCTTTCAATACATCCAATATGTTCTATTTTATATATTAGTCGCTCTCCCAGTCTGGCTACCTCTCATTACAACCAATGTGTTCTATTTTATATTTTAGTCACTTGCCCAGTCTGGCCACCTCTCATTACAACCAATGTGTTCTATTTTATATTTTAGTC